>PISX010024310.1:0-28345 GCA_004024625.1 Mellivora capensis
GTAACTCGGACAGTTAGGTATTTCATGACCATTTCACAGACGAGGCCCCCGAAGCTCAAGGAGTTTAACTACTGACTTTAAAGAAAGCGGGTGGGGGTGGTGGGGGAGGGAATCTGGCTCCTGGTCTGCATCAGGGAGACTGGCGGCGGGGGCCTCCTGTCACTGACTCTCTGCTGTGGTCATTTACCTGCACCTTCACAGACCCACGTGAGGAGAGAAGATTGTAACCTGGGCGCTCCAGGGCTCTGGGCCCCTCCCTGGAGACTCGGGGCCCCTCCCAAGGGTGGTGTTTGCTCTGTAAACTGTGGCTGAGAGAAGATGGCTTGGTTCCACCCCACAGCGTCCCTTTGCGGGGACATCCCCATGATGCCTGGCATCCACCAGTGACTACCTGAGAGCCCGTGCATTACTTCACGAAAAAGGCCACCTCCCCGTCCCTGAACAGACATGCAACCCCCAAATGTCAGTGAAACCGATTCAATCCTTCTGCCCCAGACGGGAAAGCCAGAAGCCCCTGTCTGAGTCTCCAGCCAGCACGATGGCACAAGGCTTCTCCTTAGGAGGCTGAGTACCAGGGCCTGGCCCCTGTGTTGACCCCATTCTACACGGGGACGGCTCTGCCTGCTGTGCCCGTGTCTTCCAGGACAAATGCACCAGGTCAGGAGGACGGAGCTGCTGGGAGTAGCAGGGTCCAGGCTTGCCCTGAGGAAGCTGTGTCAGCACTGACCACACCCAGACTCCTACAAATCCGTTCCTGCTTCCTTCTGAGTGGCGCGGACCGGGAAACAGACCGTAGGCGCGGGCATTTGAGAAGCAGCTTTGCCACTGCTGGCCGGACTCAGAGACTTGGCGAAGGTTTCCCCTAATCCCACAGATGACCCTGGGTTATCTGAGGGGTACACCTTCCACGTACCACACCCAGGCCTCCAGCACAGGCGCTGCTGTTCTCGCAGCAGGCCCGTGAGAGATGTGGGGTTTTATTATCTATACTGATGAATGAGGAAGCTGAACCTGAGGTTAGATAATTTACTCAAGGTCACATGATCAGCAAGGGGCACCACCTGGATCTGAACGAGGCCTTCTTTGGTTTCAAAGCCTGTCCTCATGGTCATTACAATCTGTTGTCCGCTGGGCACACCTTGCTCACATGTGGCCTCCAGATCCCGCTCCAGCGGCTGGTGTTGGCCCCTCCCCTACTTAGTCCTTTCCACCGACTGAGGCAGATGACCTCTTCCTCCGACACTGCTTTCTTCCCTTCCCTGCCTACTCAAAACACTCCAGGTTGCCGGCAGGCCGAGGCCACCGCTCACAGTCCCTCCGTTCTTGAGCTTTCCTGTCCATTGTCCTTACTTTCCCCAGAAGGTCCCTTCTACGGATCTGATGACCTGCAGGAGAACAACATTATACTCTAGAGCAGAAGTCAGGACAGGCGGACGTACACTTTGCAGGAACCTATAGAAAACCCATGACTATTTCTACCTTCATGAATATGAAAATTTAAAGGAAGCATTTTTTTTTTCAAAGGAAACATTTTAAAATAAATATCATTTAGGAGGAAGAATATGCATCCAATGGGGGGAAAGACAGTTTCTTCAACAAATGGTGTTGGGGAAACTAGATATCTACATGCAAAGAATGAAACTGGACAACTTGCTTACACCATATACAAACCATGACAAAACGGATTAAAGACCTAAATGTGAGACCTGAAACCACAGAACTCCTAGAAGAAAACACGGGCGGTAAAATCTCACTGACACCAGCCTTAGCGACGCTCTTCTGGACATGTCTTCTGAAGCAACAGAAACAGAAGCACAAACCATTGGAACTACACCAAAATAAAAAGTTTTTGCACAGTCAAGGCAACCATCAGCAAAACCAAAAGACAACCTACAGAGTGGGAGAAGATATTTGCAAATGATGTACCTAACAGGGTATGATATCTAAAATATATAAAGAACTTACACAACTCAGCACTAAAAAAAAAAGCAATAAAAAAAATGGTCAGAGAATAGACATTATTCCAAAGAAGACATCCAGATGGCCAAGAGACACATGAGAAGATGCTCAACATCATTCATCATCAGGGAAATGCAGATCAATACCATGATGAGATCCCACCTCACACCTGTCAGAACAGCTAAAATCAACGACTCAGAAAACGACAGATGCTGGCGAGGAGGTAGAGGAAGGGGAACCCGCTTACACTGTTGGTGGGAATGCAAGCTGGTGCAGCTACTCTGGAGAACAGTATGATGGTTCCTCAAAAAATTAAAAATAGAAGTACTGTACAATCCAGTGATTCCATGACTATTTACCCAAAGAAACTGAAAATACTGATCTGAAAAGACACGGGCAGCGTCTTTTTGTTGTTTACTGCACCATTATTTATAATAGTCAAGACATGGAAGCAACACAAGCGTCCATCGAGTGATGGATGAATCAAGACGTGCTGATCTACACACAAGGAAATATTACTGAGCCATGAAAAAGAACGTGACCTTGTCATTTGCGAGAACATGGATGGAGCTGGAGGGTATTCTGCTAAGTGAAATCTAAAAAATTAAGCAAATGAACAAAAGAAAGCAGAGTACAGAGGACACACTGATGGTTGCTCGTGGGGTGGGGGAGGTTGAAGGGATGAGCAAAATGGGTGATGCGGCATGAGAGAGACCGGCTTCCATTTATGGGATGAATGCGTCACGGGATGAAAGGCGCAGCAGAGGGAATGTGGTCAGCGGTGTGTCACAGTGTTGTGCGGTGAGAGAGGGGAGCTGCGCTCGCGGTGAGCGCAGCATAGGACAGACTTGTCAAATCAGCATGCTGCACACCGGAAACGGATGTGACCAGTGTTCAGTCCTTCCAGCTGTGCTCCAACAAAGATAAACAAATTTATAAAAGGAAAACTACACGAAAACGAGAGACGGAATATCAGTGACATTTTTCACATCATAAATTACTAATGGTGGCTAACATAGAGTTCAATTCTCCTTCCCGTCTGCTGCTTGAAAAAACTAGTGCTTCTGTCCCAGGCAGTTTGCATGAAGGGTCTGTGAGAACCCCTGTCCCCTCGGTTCGCAGGCTACAATCTTTGCTGATTCTCCGTACTGTTGTTCGGTGCTGCTTTGCTCGTGGTTCGTCAGGGAGCCTCGCGGTGTGGGTCTCCTTCCTGTCGAGCAAAGGGAGGAGGAAGGACACATGCATTCGCTCCATTACGGCCCCACCACTTTTCTCGGTTCGGAGACGCTCTTCCCAATCATCTCTTGGTTGAGCCGGGAATTACAAAAAGTCACTGTTATGCAGCTACAGAAAAATTAAGTTGAGAATAAATGCTAGGGCCTACTTTCGGGTACTTTCTTGGGGGGGGGGTCTGTGTGTGTGTGCGCGCGCGGGGTGGGGGGCTTACCTTTCACATTTTTCAATGTTGCCTTCATGTAGAGTGAACAGGACAGCTCTCCCCGACCCAACTGTGTGCAGACCCCTCTGGTGCCCTGGCTGAGATGGGCCTGCCCGGCCCGTGCTCACACGGAAAGCAGCCGGCAAGGTCCTTGTCACACGGGTCCCCTCTCCTTTAATCAACCCAGAGCAGCTCTCACTAGACTCACAGCATTTTCTTGGCCTATCAAAACTTTGTGCAGTGCTGAACCTGGGATCTGGGTTTTGCTCCCTTGCCAACTAGCTATGGGCCCCGGGGCTAGTCCACCTCTGGGTCTCACGCCCCCCATCTGTCAGAAGGCAAGAACAAACCCAGGGGGTCACGTTATCAGAGGATCTAAGATCCAGTGGTTACGGGATTAACCTGAGGCCAAACAGAAAATCAGTCGAAGATCCTGACTCACCATCTTAGCCAAGGACTGTCCTCCAGCCCTGAGGCCCACCTTTGCCCTGGAGGGTTCAAGCCCAGGCTCACTGGCTCCGGGGGGCTCCAGAGCTGAGCACCAGGCTGGGGGCCCTGTCCCCCTTCTGCAACCCCAGAGAGCCCCACAAATGGTTAATTCGTCTACCAGCTGAAGCAGGCTCCCTGCCTCTCCCTGCCCTGCTCCACTCTGGCAGAAAGACTCTGTTCGGCTGCAATTTACTCAGCAGAGTGATTAATCAATTAATTATTCCATTTACCGAGCTATTCGAAAGCGTTTTTCAGTGTTTATCACATGCTTCCCTGCACTGTAGGAGAACCGGAGGGGGAAAGGAGAGGCCTACTGGCAAAGGTGCTGGTAAGGCCTGAAAGGGGTTAAAAGATTATAGTAATCTTCGTTAAAAAATATTCATCTGCATCTAAATAAACAATTTTAATGCAAACAGTCAGTAAGGCATCTTTGCACCAGACCTAAGGCACCTTCACTCTCTCAGACACCTGGACCTCCAGAAAGCTTCTCAGCCCTCCTGCCTCACTTGCTGACCCATGGCTTCACCATTCTTTGCTTGCTTCTGTGGCCTCTCGAGTCCCGGAAAGCCCTGGGAGCTGTTAAGTGGGGGCATGGTGGAGGGTTGAATGAGAGCAGGGGCTCATGGGCACTGGGTAGACTGGCTAAATCTGGGATGTGTAAATTACATGTCACAGTTATGCTGGCTTTGGTTTGGAGAAGAGAGGGCAAGGTCTACACTTCCGCATGGAGGAGGCGAGGAGAGACAGATTTTAGAGTAGCGAGTGGGTCAAAAAGCCAACTCAGCCCAGCATGCACCAGCCTTGCACCTCACTGGGCTTTACTGTGTCAGGTCGGAAGATGCCACTTGGCCTTTTAAGTGCCTGCGACACTCTTAAAAAAAAGTAATATTGGATGCCCAGGCCAGGCTTTTCTCTGGAATAGGAATTATAAAACCTATCTCAGTCTTTCTTGTGCGTCTTGTCCTCCACGTAGAGGACACATAGAGCTGGTGACATCCCTCCCATCGATGCCCACTCCGTGCAGTGTTACTATTAAGTAATAGAACGCATGTGGAGCATTTTCCATAATGTCTGGCAAGCAGTGAGCACTGAGTAAATCCTAGCTTTTATGACAGTTGTCGTTAATCCACGGTGCTAGCAATTTTGTGACGTTTCTCCGGGACGATGCTGCACTGGACCTGCGGATTTGCAGTTTTATAGAAAGGAGCCTGGTCATCGTGGGGACATGAAGCCGGCTTGCCATGGGAGCCAGGTGGCCGGACCCCCCAAATTCGTCATTCCTGGGTGGAGCTACTAGCAGAGTCCCAGTTCCCATGGCTTCATGACACCCCTGCAGCCGCCGGGAAGCAGCTGCTCGAGCTTCCACTGGGAGCTGCTAGTAAGAGGAAGCTGTTTCTTTGACAGGCTAATTCCACTCTTGCTGGGGATGGCACGGTTCAGTTTTAAGTAATAATACTTTCTCTCTTCACCTTCACTGCACTTGGATACTGAAATTTATCCCTGCTGATCTCTTTAAAAATCTCAACTTAGCCACTTGGAAGAAATGTTTTGCATGTTTTCCTGTTGAGGAATGTTGCAGACAAAGGGAAAGGTGATTCGGCTGCTCTTTACCTGACTTCCCGAATTCTTCCTGGACGGGAGAAGGGGCTTGGGGAAGAAGAAATGTAACTTCGAGGGTAGACTGTACGGTTATTGCATCATTTCCCAACCTTTTCTTTAGAGGGAAACATGGTTAAAATGTACATGAAAGGGGACACAACTGAAACAGAGCACATCCGTCTCATGGATCAATGCAGAAAGGAGGGCCAGCACCACCCTCTTATCTTGGCAACAGTGCAAATACTATAGTTTGATTTTGTATCAAAGAGGCTCAAGTTTAAGAAACAAAAATCCAGGGGCGGGGCGCCTGGGTGGCTCAGTGGGTTAAAGCCTCTGCTTTCAGCTCAGGTCATGATCCCAGGGTCCTGGGATCGAGCCCCACATCGGGCTCTCTGCTCTGCGGAGAGCCTGCTTCGCTTCCTCCTCTCTCTTCCTGCCTGCCTCTCTTGCCTACTTGTGATCTCTGTCTGTCAAATAAATAAATAAATAAAATCTTAAAAAAAAAAAAAAATCCAGGGGCACCTGGGTGGCTCAGTGGGTTAAGCCTCTGCCTTCAGCTCAGGTCATGATCTCAGGGTCCTGGGATCAAGCCTCACATGGGGCTCTCTGCTCAGCGGGGAGCCTGCTTCCCCCCAACCCTCTCTGCCTGCCTCTCTGCCTACTTGTGATCTTTGTCTGTCAAATAAATAAAATATTAAAAAAAAAAAACACAAAAATCCAACTGAGCTCATTCTTGTTCCTTGCCAACTGGTACCATTAGCCACTGTCTAACTTCCAAAGGCTTGGGAAGTATAGAAAGTCTTGCAAGCTCAGGACCCAGGCCTCATCCTGACTCCCCACCCAGGCCCTTCTCTTCAACAACCTCCATGTGGACAACAGCCCTGGATGCTTTGAGAACGCCCTAAAATAAGTTGTGTTATCTTGGCTAAAAACAGGTCTCCTCTATCAGGGAAGATGCTTATGAGGCCACTGCCCAGCACCAGAACACCTAGGCACAGCCAACGGAACAAGGTGGGAGAGGGTTTTGTGCTCAGGCCAAAGACTCACTGTCCTGGACCATCACTGCAAGAATACCTCATGCTTTGGGGGGCGGGGACGGCAACATGGATCCATCTCAAGGAAACGGACTTGGGATTTGGGGATAGGGATATGAACTTAAGGCAGGTTAAAATTCCAAAGCAAGGGACGCCTGGGTGGCTCAGTTGGTTAAGCGGCTGCCTTCCGCTCAGGTCATGATCCCAGCGTCCTGGGATCGAGTCCCACATCGGGCTCCTTGCTCGGCAGGGAGCCTGCTTCTCCCTCTGCCTCTGCCTGCCACTCTGTCTGCCTGTGCTCTCTCTCTCTCTCTCCCTCTCTCTCTGACAAATAAATAAATTTAAAAAAAAAAAAAAAAAAAAAAAAAAAAAAAATTCCAAAGCAAGCTTCCCAAACTGCCATGGATTGGAATGGCAAACTAAAATGTATGAAAAAGTGGGGCACCTGGGTGGCTCAGTTGGTTAAGCAACTGCCTTCGGCTCAGGTCATGATCTTGGAGTCCTGGGATCAAGTCCCACATCGGGCTCCCTGCTCAGCGGGGAGTCTGCTTCTCTTGCTGACCTCTGTCCTCTAATGCTCTCTCTCTCATTATCTCTCTCTCAAATAAATAAATAAATAAATAAATCTTCAAAATGTATTAAAAAGCAACAAAGCATTTTAAGGATAGGTTTTATTTTAAAATGGTTTTATTAAGGTATAATCAACATACAATGAACTGCACATACAAAAGAGTACAATTTGGTAAGTTTTGACATATGTATACATTTATGAAACTGTCAACAGTCACGATAATGAGCGTATTCATCACGCTGAAAGTGTTCTTTTATAACCTGTCCCTCCTGCCTCTCCCCACCCCTCACCCCACAACACACTTCTCGTCATGTCCCAAGGTAACCTGACCTGTTCGATAGATTTGTGTTTTCTAGAAATGTGTATGATCATACAGTATGGATTCTCTTATGTCAGGCCTCTTTCATATTCTGAGGTTCATCAGTGCTATTGCCTAGATTTCCGTGTACAAATGTACTAGTTTATATCCATTACCTATTGAGGATGTTTAGGTCATTTCTAAATTTTTGCCATTTGGAAGAGAGTGGTCGGACTACTGTGAACAGTTCTTCATGTGGGCACATGCTTTCCCTTCTCTTGGGTCAATGAGTAGCAGTGGGGTGGACAGCACAGAGTCAACGGCTGTTTAACTTTTTAAAAAGCCACCACGTGGATTTCCCGAGTGGTATGGCACCATTACGCCTTCTCACGCAGTCTCTGAGGGTTCCAGTTCCTCCCAGCCTCACTAGTACTTGGCACAGTTTGAGAACCAGCCATTCTCATCAGAGTACCTGCTACGATGGTATCTCATCATCCTTTTACTTTGATTTAACATCTTTTTTAAAAAGATTTGATTTTTATTTTTTTAAAGATTTTATTTATTTGACAGAGAGCGATCAAAAGTAGGCAAGAGAGGCAGGCAGAGAGAGAGGGCGAAGCAGGCTCCCTGCTGAGCAGAGAGCCCGATGCGGGGTTTGATCCCAGGACCCTGAGATCATGACCTGAGCTGAAGGCAGAGGCTTAACCCGCTGAGCCACCCAGGTGCCCCTAAATATTTGATTTATTTTTATTTGAGAGAGAGCGCATGAGCTGGGGAAGGGCAGAGGGAAAGGGAGAAGCAGACTCCCTGTTGAGCAGGGAGCCCGATGTGGGGCTCGATCCCAGGACCCTGAGATCATGACCTAAGCTGAAGGTAGATGCTTAACCAACTGAGCCACCCAGGCGCCCCATATTTGAACCTCTTTTCATGAGCTTATTTATCATCTATACATCTTCTCTGGTGCAGTATCTGTTCATGCTTTTGCTTTTTAAAAAATGGAGTGATTTACTTATTACTGAGTTTTGAGAATTAAAAAAAAGTATATATATATATATACACACACATATTTTGAGTGTAAGTCCTTTTTCAGATATATGATTTACAAATATTTTCTCCCAGTCTGTGGTTGTCTCTGCATTCTCTTAATGTCTTTCAAAGGGCAGAAATTATTAATTTTGATGAAGTCCAATTTATAAATTTTTCTCCATTTATGTTTTTTTTTTTTTTTTTTTGCTTTTCTAAGAAATCTTTAAGTCAAGGTCAACAGATTTTCTCCTATGTTTTCTTCTAGAACTTTTACAGTTCCAGTATTACTTTTATTTATTTATTTAAGATTTATCTATCCATTTTAGAGGAGGGGAGGGGCAGAGGGAGAGGGAGAGAGAGAAGCCCAAGCAGACTCCCCGTAAGTAAGGCTGGACACAGGGTTTGAGCCCACAACCCTGAGATCATGACCTGAGCTGAAACCCAGAGTCAAAGACCCAACTAACTGAGCCAGCCAGTGCCCCCCAGCATTACTTTTAGAGTTAATTTCTGTATGGTGTGAGGTAAGGGTTTAATTTGTTTTTACATGTGGATACCTAAATGCTCTAGAACCATTTGCTGAAAAGACTATCCTTTTTCTAAACTGCCTTTGCATGTTTGCTGAAAATCAACTGAGGTCACTGCTGTCCATATATATATAGATGTATGGGTCTATTTCTGAACTTTCATTCTGTTCTACTGATTTATCTCTTTTCATACCAGTGTAACATTACCTTGATTATTGTAGCTTTATAAGGAGTGTCGAACTCAGGTAACACAATTCCTCACACTTCTTTTGAAGTTGTTTCAACTATTCTAGGTTCTTTGCATTTACAATCAGCATTGACATTTAGCTTGTCAATTTCCACAAAAAAGTCCGTTGTAATTTTTTTTAAAAGATTTTGTCAGAGAAAGAGAGTGTGTGCACAAGCAGAGGGAGAAGCAGACTCCCCGCTGAGCAGGGAGCCCCATGCAGGATTCGATCCCAGGACCCTGAGATCATGACCTGAGCCAAAACCAAGAGTCAGATTCTTAACCAACTGAGTCATCCAGGCACCCAACTGCTAAATGATTATTCATTCTATTAGCATTTTTGTAGATTCCATCACACTTTCTACATAGATGATCATGTCATCTATAAAGACAGTCTTATTTTTCCTTTCCTTTACCACTTCCCTTCTTTTATTTGTTTATTTTTTGGAACTTACTGTCTTGGCTGTTGAATAGCAGTGACAAGATCTTCCTGATCTTCAAGGGGAAGCATCCCATCTCTTACCATTAAGTCTGGTATCAGTTGTATGTTTTGCATAGATGCCCTTTTTCAGGTTGGAGAAGTATCCCTCTACTTCTGGTTTACTGAGAGTTTTTATTAGAAATGGATGATGAGGGGCACCTGGGTGGCTCAGTGGGTTAAGCCTCTGCCTCAGCTCGGGTCATGATCCCAGGGTCCTGGGATTGAGCCCCGCATCCGGCTCTCTGCTCAGCAGGGAGCCTGCTTCCCCCTCTTTCTCTGCCTGCCTCTCTGCCTACTTGTGATCTCTGTCTGTCAAATAAATAAATAAAATCTTAAAAAAAAAAAAAGAAATGGATGATGAATTTTGTCAACTGCTTTTCTGCATCCATTGAGGTGATATTTTTTTCTTGAGTCTGTTAACATGGTAAGTTACATTGATCAATTCTTGAATGTTAAACCAACCTCATATTCATGGGATAAATCCCACTTGGTTACGATGTATTATCTTTTCTATATATTGGCACATTTGATTAGTTAAAATTTTTGCATCTGTGTTCATGAGGAATATTGGTCAATAGTTTTTCTTCTGTAATGTCTTTCATTTTGGTAAGAGTAATGATGGACTCATAGTATGAACTGGGAAGAGTTCCTTTTTGATTCTCTGGGAAAGTTAGTGTAGAATTACTATTACTTATTCCTCAATATTGGGTAGTATTCAAGTGCAAATTTTTACAAGTTTAGGAAAAACATTGTAAAAGACTGAAAGGGACCCAAAAGATGACTAGGTGTATCCTGTCTGGGTCATTCTTCTAGGTTATCTCAGCCTTTCTTTGTCTTTGAGCTGTTTACCACTCTGTAACCTGTAGAACCCTGACAATAATGCAAGAGTCTTGTCCATAAAAATGCAGTTAATTGTATCTGGTGGGATGCAATTTATTATTGCCCTGAGAACAGACCTACTTTGCATAAATTGTAAAATCATTTCACTTCATCGCCTATTCTTTGAATTATCTTTTGAACCAACTGTTAACATCTCATGGTTCCCTCATTAGTTAGTGAGTTAAATGAAATCTTGGACACGTGTTTGTTTTATATTTGCACAAGAGTAGTAACTTCACCTTTAACATCATCATCTTTTTCCACAGGAATGATGAGGATTCATGGTACAGGCTTGGTTCAACCCAAGTATTACCAGGTTGGTTACCTGCTAAGGTGATGACATCCAGAGAAGAGTTGTTTTAAGGTGAGAGAGAGGATTGGCATTTGTTTCCTCATCTTTAAAAAGAGGTATTGGGATAGATAATTTCCAAAGTCCTTTCTCATTCTAACCGTCCAACTCTGACTTGGTGATTTCATGATGAACTTACTTCGATTTGCAGAGTTCAGTTTCATTATCTGTTATAATGGAATAGTGACACTTTCTGTACCCATCTCAGATAATCACATGAGAGAATAGATTTGAAATGCTGGAAGTGCAGTATAAATCTAGACAGTTATTATCTGTTCTTCGTGAAAAGCAAAGATAAATGATCCCAAGCCTCATTCTCTCATTTTGGTCAATTGTTGAAAATTTGAAATCTTTGTAATCTTCCAGGAAACCTGAATGAGCTGATTTGGACTTAAACTTTTTTTTTTTTTCATTGAAGAGGAGTCATCATCTTAAATTAATTTCAACATGGGCTTTAAATAATCTAGAATGATATTAAATTCTAAAACTAGACATTCTGAAATACATCAAATGCCTCTAGGGCTGCTCTCAAACACTGGGGCAGTTGCACAGACAGTGCTGAGAAGGAGCCGTTCTCATTTCTACACTGTAATTAAAAGGTTCCTAGAATTCTTCAAAAAGCTGTATGTTTCCCATTTCCTCACGGCCAGTGCTGTGCATGAGCCAGAGTACTCCTTGTGATGGGTCTTATCTTTCCCAATCTAAATTTAAAACTCTTAGAATATGAGAGAAAAATAGGAAATCTACCCTATATTTTATGTGTCTATGTATGTATTCATCCATCCATCCGTCCATCCATCCATCCATCCTACAATTATTTTCCGTGTGCAGGGCACTATGCACATTACAAAAAATAAATAAATAAATAAATAAATAAAATAAATTAAAAAAGAGTCTAGGATGTAACCTTGCTTTTAAGGAGATCATGAAAATCCTTCTCCCACTGGGGGAGCATGAGGGGTGAGGGGGAGAGCACCTGAAGGGCTATACTAGCCAGTGCTAGAGGAACTGCTACTCAGTTAATTAATTAAGTAACCATCAGCAAACGGCATCCAGCAGGGAAGTGTGGCTTAGCTTCCAAATGCTAATTATTGGCCCCTTTATGGCGCTGAGACAGCCAGGGCAAATCATTGCAGGATCCCAGATGAGTTGGCACGCAGACATTGCAAGAAGGCTATGATTCTCATTTGTACCAGCATGGATGCCAGTTTTTATCTAGTGAGATTAATTAGAACTTTCAGAAGTGTAAGTTAGAGCCATAAAATATTAACATTCACGGCGTTGATAATCTGTAAGTGCACTGAAACAGCCTGGGGCGATCTTCGGGTATGTGGCTCTCACTGGTACTCTGAGGTGTTTTCTGCCCCCTTTCAGGTAAAGGGTCCTTAGTGTTGTGCTCAGTGACTCTAGATAGTCACCAACCAGACCTCTGCCCTTCATCTTCCCTTGCCGCTGCATGTTTTTGCATCCATCTTCCGAACCCCTTTTGTATTTCCCAGAAAATGTAATGCTACTTTGATGCATTTGTCATGCACCTGCTGCTAGAATTCTAGCTGTGACATCTCCAGGAAAACTTCTGGCTCAGTGTTCTAGGTTGTTCCTCCATCATTTACATGACCTATGATGCTCCATTAACTGGGGAAAAAAGCAGCATTTCTTTCTGCTCAACATGCAATTCCCAATCACTGAATGCTCTGAGAAGGTGATGGTCGTGACGAGCCGGTCCATTTCCTTACATCTTTGCACGATGCATTTTCCAAGTGTTCCTATCTTGTAATTAACTACTGTTGTTCTGTTAACACAAACTCCTAGAGAGAAAGGCCCATGCCTGCATCGAACAAACTGGTTCCAGGGGCAGTGACAAGTGTAAATACAGGCTTCATCTTCCCTCCGTTCACAGTTACTGAATCATGGGTTTACACTAAGAGAGGGATACATTGTTAGACCTTTGGGACTGTGGAGATGCTCTAACTCAGATTCCTTCCACCCAGAGAGGGCAGGCACCTGCCTTACAGTGCACTGTGGGAGGGAAGGAGGACCATGAGGTACTTCCCACCAGCACACTGTCTTCTAAATTGTGTGTCTGTTGTTGTTTTCTATTCTAGTTCCATCCTGACCAGGGACATTCGCCGTATTTGGGGATTCCTATCACTCTTTGTCTTTCTACAGTTGGATAAACCCCCACACTGTGAAACTGACCTCTCCCACCCAGAGTCAGAACTCAAACTCCCTAGCCCCCGTGTGGGGAAGCAGGGACCTGCTTCCCATGCACCCACCATGCACCCAAACAATGCTGCTGTGAATGGTGAATGCTGCCCCTGCGCTAGACGCTGACTTGACAGTGACCATCTGATGAAATCTGCGCGGGCATCCCGTTCTGCTGATGCTGGTGGCAGCAGTGACGGTGACCGTGAGTCCCAGAGGCAGAAGTGGCACCCGGCTAGAAGCACACCTGGGGAGGTTGAGTTTGCACTGTGCGGTTCTCAGCGGACGCTGTGGCTCATGGATGGCTTCAGAACCTGGTTCTGGAAGCACCGGTCTGTCACCCAACATCTGCAGGAAATCCTTTTCTGCTTAAAGTAGCCATGGTGGATTCTGTTTTATTTTTTTCATTTTGGTAATTAAAACCCTGATCCTTACAGTACTGGTACCAGAAGTAGTGCCCGGCCACAGATCTTCAAGAAAACAAGGACTGTAGGCTGTTCTCTGACCCGAGTGAACACAGCGAGAACACATTTACTGCTAAAAGATGTGGCTTCGGCAGCCCTCAGCAGCAGTGGCAAAACTGTTAAGTCAGTGATTACTTTGTGGTTATGAGGAATGACATTTCCAGTGAAGGCAAGGCTCTGGGGGAATGCGTGGCCACAGCCATGGGACAGTATGACAGGAATGCGAAGGTCAAACTCTGTGAGGTTGTATGGTTGCTTTTAAACAGAAGATGTGGTCTATACACACAACGGAATACTACACAGCCATCAAAAATGAAATCTTTCCATTTGCAATGACGTGGACGGAACTAAAGGGTATTATGCTAAGCAGAATAAGTCAGTCAGAGAAAGATAATTATCATATGATCTCACTGATGTGTGGAATTTGAGAAACAAGACAGGATCAGAGGGGAAGGGAGGGAAAAATGAAATAAGATGAAACCAGAGAGGAGGCAAACTGTAAGAGACTGTTCATCATGGCACTCAAACTGAGGGCTGCTGGAGGGGAGGTGGGTGGGGGATGGGGTCACTGGCGGAGGGACACTGGGGAGGGCACATGATGTGATGGGCACCGGGTGTTATATAAGATTGACAAATCGCTGAATTCTATCTCCGGAACTAATAATACAGTATATGTTACTTAACTGTGTTTAAATAAAACTACTTGATGTCAATAAGCAAGCAAACAGACTGTAGACAAAAAAGAAAGATTATATATCCCAAGTCTTAAATTTCAGTTTAAGGAATTTTCAACGAAGTCATGAATTTCTGATTACTGTCAACCACCACCAATCACAGCCCTCGTCCTACCATTCACAAGCCAGCGGGAGCCCAGCGCTGCTCTCACACGCACAGGCCTCGGGTCGGGGCAGAGGCGGATCCTGTGACTCGGGATGGGGCCGCGTGGGGCTGTCTGGACGCCTCGGAGTGTGCGGCGAGACCCCAGCCCACTGAGCGGCCCCCCACAGAAGCCGCCCTCTCCTCCGCCGGCGGAGCTGGAAGACGCTGCAACGGGGGAGCTGATCCTCATGCCCGACCCCCAGCCCCTTTCCTGGGTCCACACCATGAAGGACGGTGATTCCAGCCCAGCTCTAGGGGAGCTGGTTTCCGTTACTTGTGAAGAGTCCTAACCAGTGTAGTTGCCAGGCCAGGCTCCTGCTGTAACGGGGGTTCTTCTGGAAAACACAACACAGCCAACCTCAGGGCTCTCACTCCCTGCTCTCCCTGGCCTTCCCACCTTGGGTTAGCAACAGCCGTGGCGGGTAGGCCAGAAGAACCGGCCCAACAAATAAGCCAACCAGGAGCCACGTAAAGGAGCCCAGGGGCGATAACACAGTCCCTTCCCCCGCCCACCTCAGCTCTGCCCATCGGCCTGCCTGCTCTCCTTTGCATCTTCAGCTACACGTGGGCATTCCTTAGTTCCTGGGCAAAAATCTGGTGTTTTCTAGTCTCCTGCCGCATGGCCGCCCACAAACATGCAGAGAGATCTTCTCTTCTCAGGACCGAGCAGCTGTGTCCCCGCACAGTTTCCGGACGGGCTTGTAGAAAGGTCAGGGAAGGCGGATGTGAGCATCTCTGCACGTACACCAAGCCCTGGGAGCGGTCACCGTGATGGGGACAATGAGGCTCTTCCAGGCCTGCAGGGGCCCTGGGGCCCGAGACTCTTCACGACACCCCAAGCTCAACGGTGGCTTCCAAGCCGCCTCTTGGTTTTTAACGTGCATCTGAACGTTCATGTAAATTCTTGCTTCACTATTGTTTATTTATTTATTTTTTAAAGATTTTATCTATTTATTTAGCAGACAAAGATCACAAGTAGGCAGAGAGGCAGGCAGAGAGAGAGAAGGGGAAGCAGGCTCCCCACCAAGCAGAGAGCCCGATGCGGGGCTCGATCTCAGGACCCTGAGATCATGACCTGAGCCGAAGGCAGAGGCTTTAACCACTGAGCCACCCAGGTGCCCGCTTCACTATTGTTTAAAATGAAACCAAACCAAACCTTGAAAGTAACCTCAACATCACCAACAGGAGAGTGGCCGAATCCATTACGGCACATTTAGAGAAGTGGGTGCAGCTACCAGGCCGAGGCAGAAACTAGCAGGACTGTCAAAATCAAAATAGCTAAAGGACATTTTAAATGGCTGTGTATGCTTGGTTCTACGCATGCTGTAACTTCCTCATCCAACTTCTAATTCTTCAGCTGTACGTTTGTTTTCAATTGTATCTGCCATTACGTGCAACAACCCCGGGACCGTTTCTGTATACAATCTTCTGTAATTTAACATACTCTCCGCCACACAGATTCCTAGAAGGGGAGTTTCCAGATCAAAGGACATGGATTGTAAGGATCTTGATAAAGACTTCCAAAGCGCTTTTCACAGTGTGTGCATTGACTTCTCCTTCTCTGCAGTGCATGAAAATTTAATTCCACTCTCCCCAACATTATCTTTGATTGGCTAAAACAATGCTTCATAATGTTTTAATCTGCATTTCTGAATTAACAGTGAGGTTCACAATTTTATTTATTTATTATTATTTTATTTTTTAAAGATTTTATTTATTTGGCAGAGAGAGAGATCACAAGTAGGCAGAAAGGCAGGCAGGGGGTGAGGGGGAAGCAGGCCCCCTGCTGAGCAGAGAGCCCGATGTGGGGCTCGATCCCAGGACCCTGGGAGCATGACCTGAGCCAAAGACAGAGGCCCTAACCCACTGAGCCACCCAGGCGCCCCAGGTTCACAATTTTAACTATTTCTTAGGTTATTTGCGTGCTTTCTGAAAATAATCTGTTTGTTTTGGGCCCATTTTCCTCTTGAGTTTTAGTGTTTTTCCATTAGTCTTTTTGAGATTATTTATTTAGGTAATCTCTACACTCAATATGGGGCTTGAACTCAAGACCCCAAGATTAAGCGTCCCTTGCTCTACCAACTGGGCTAGCCAGGCGCTCCTATTTTTCCTATTAATTTATATAAAGTCTTAACTAGGACAATTGTGCTATTGTGCACTGTGCAACCTGCCCACCGGTCTTTGGAAACCAACTGATTTAGTTATAGCAAATGACCACTGCCTTATCTCCAAAAGCTGAACTGCTCATCCCAAAGGAAACCCCTTACACCTTGTACATGCACAGACCTCATGCAGATTGTGTGTAAAAAGAATATATTTTTCAAGCAGCTTGAATAACTCAAATTATAATTTATTTAAAAGGTGTTCCACTTGCATGGCTTGATGTGTTAAACCTAAAGGAATCAATAAAATAAATTTATTTTCTATGCAGTGATGTAAAAATCTATTTTTAAAATTTTTAAAAAGATTTTATTTATTTATTTGAGAGAGAGAGAGAGAGAATGAGAGAGAGAGAGGAAGAGAATGAGTAGAGAAAGGTCAGTGGGAGAAGCAGACTCCCTGCCGAGCAGGGAGCCTGATGGGGGACTCGATCCCGGGACTCCAGGATCTTGACCTGAGCCGAAGGCAGTTGCCCAACCAATGGAGCCACCCAGGTGCCCCGTAACAAATCTATTTTATTTAGACCATGGAATTGTAAGTACTTTGTTGCCTTTGGAAAAATGAGAATCCCAAAGATACCATACCTATAATTTTGTCAGATTTGACATCAACAGGGCATTTTGGGGATGTTTGTTTGTGACAAACCACCAAAAAGTAGGGCAAGTGAGAGCCTGGACTGAATATCATGAGTGATGATGATATCAGGAGTGTGAAAGGTGGCACTTCTACATATATGGTAGGAAGTCTGTTTCAGAGTCTTTGTAGCTACTCTAAGGCCGCAGGATAGCAAGTGTTAATGATAAATGAAGGTGTTGGCCTTCATGAAAAAAATCTTGATTACTAAGAGATGACTTTTAGAATTGAAAAAACAATGTGGCACTGTCAGGCAATGATTCCAAGGATGTGTGGAACTGAATAAAAGGAATCGCTTTTAAAATGGAGTTGAGGGACGCCTGGGTGGCTCAGTTGGTTGAGCCTCTGCCTTTGGCTCAGATCATGATCCCAGCATCCTGGGATCGAGTCCCACATTGGGCTTCTTGCTCAGCAGGGAGCCTGCTTCTCCCTCTGCCTCTGCCTGCCACTCTGCCTGTGCTCCCTCGTTCTCTCTCCCTCTCTCTCTGACAAATAAATATATTTTAAAAAATTTTAAAAAATAATAAAATGGAGTTGAGGGCGCCTGGGGGGCTCAGTAGTTTAAGTGCCTGCCTTCAGCTCAGGTCATGATCTCAGAGTGCCAGCATCGAGCCCTGTATTGGGCTCCCTGCTCAGTGGAGAGTCCGTTTCTCCCCTTGTTCATGCTTTCTCTCTTTCACTCACCCTCTTTCTCTCAAATAAATAAATAAATAAATAAAATCTTTAAAAAATTAACAGAGTTGAGAGGGGGCAAGGGGATGGGCAAGATAGGTGAAGGGGATTAAGAGGTACAATGAAAAGTAGAGCATAGGAAATAGGGTCCATACGTTGTAATTAAGTTGTATGGAACTATGCTGATGGTACCCACATTCACCAGGATGAGCACAATTGCTGTGCTGTGGACCTGACACTAATATGACACTGTTATGTCAACTATGGTTCCATAAGCATTTTTAAAATTAATTAAAAATTTAAAAAATGTGGTCAGGAGCCCAGAAGAGGAGCTCTCACATGGTACCACTAGCTGGAGCCCTCTGCAGACCCAAGAGGAGGGGGTGCGCCTTGCCTTCTCCAACAGGAAGCAGCCCACTTCACTGCCCGAGCAGCAGGAAGGATTTTCTTCTCGTCCAGCACCAGCCACAGCCCAGTGGAGCTGTCATGGCTCAGCAAATGAGAACCCACCACTCCTGGTCTCCTCCCAAGGACTCTGGTCCCAAGTAGCCCTCCCACTCCCCCCCTTTCCTCTACACAAGCAAACTCCTAACCCAGAGCTTGCTTGTTCTATATTGCCGTTACCCTGCTCTTCCTGAAGAAACCCATTTTGCTGGTATTTTCAAGGTCAACAGACCTAAGACTGATCTTTAAGAGTCTGTAGGAGAACCCACAAGCTTCAGCCTTGAGTCATGCCCTCCTTTGCCGGTCAGCTCTCAGGAGGTACTAAGAGCTGGTGGGGCGGGGGCTCAGTTGAGTGTCTGACTCTGGGTTTCAGCTCGGGTCATGCAACTGCAAGACTGAGCCCTATGTCCGGCTCTGCACTCAGTGCACAGTCCCCTTCGAAGCCTCGCTCTCTCCCTCCAGCTCATGTGCCCGTGCTCTCTTTCAAACAAATACGATCTTAAAAAAAAAAAAAAAGAGTCGGTGGGGCAGGTTTCCCCGTCTTCTCCACAGGTCCCCGAGTGAGCTTTTGCTAGTCATGCACCTTACGGAAGTGCATGATGCTTCTTGCTTCCTTCTCTGATTACTGTTTTCATCCTCCTCCTCGGGCAGATGCACACCATAATCATAATAACTTGGTTTTCATGCAGTTGACTTTTTTCTTACCACTTCTCTTCCCAAGTAAACACCACCATCATTTTCCTGAGGTCAAAAACATTGGCGTCCTCGTGGACGGAGGCCTTCCTTTTCTCCCACATTCTATCTCCACGAGCACAAGAGTAAAACTGCTGGGTGACCCACTTCTCATCCCCCCCGCCCCCACTACTCATCTTTTCCGCTGAAGGTGCTTCCTAACTGCTCCTGTGTCCACTCACGGCCCTGGTGGCCAATGATACACACAGAGGCTGGACTTGGCCTTCTAAAGTGAATCAGATAATGTCATCGCCCACGACAAACCCCCCCAGCGGTTTCTGATCAGAGCTGACGTATGACAACAGCCGTACCGCGGCCCGACCCCTCCCTGAATCCGCAGCGGCCCCTCCCCTCGGCTCACAGAGCCCCTGCTGCTCCTCACCTGCCGGCTCCCCCCTGCCCTTGCTGTCTCCCCTTCTCAGATGCTCGTCCCTCGGTATCGGCAAGAGCCTCCCCCACTGCAGTTAGGCTGCAGGATGGCACCTGCGCGGCGCCGTCCCTGGCCACCTTCACGAAGGTAGCGGCTTCGGTCCCGTCCCCGCGCCTTCCCTTTCTCCCTAGCACTCGGCTGTGTCCGCGCGTCCTTGTTAGCGTCCGTGCGCCCCACGCTGTTCACCGTCGCACCCGCGCCCTGGCCGCGGCGCTCGCCGAGTTCGCCACCCGCGGGCCGCACTGCGTCTCCTCCCAACTGGGAAACTGCGGACGCGCCCCACGGTCACGTCTGTGCGAGCGGCGGCGGCGGCGGAGGGACCCGGCGGACACGGACTCGAGGGCTCCTCGCCGGCAGCAGCCGCAGGTGGGGAGCCGCAGGGGCTGCGTGTGGGACGAGGCCGCGGGCGAGGCTGCGGAGCCCAAGAGCGCGGCGGAGCCGGCGGAGCCGAGGACAAAGGCCGTTTGAGGAACTTCAGGGCTCCGAGGTCCGTTTCTGACTCTGCGGACGGAGAAGCGAAGCTACTGCAGCCCTCATGTCGCACAAAAGGGTCAGCGAGGCACTGGCTGGGACACAGTGTTTTTCTGTTTCAGCGCAAAACGGAAGCCAGAGCAGTACTGGCCAGCAGGACAGCAGCAGAAGTGGAATTCCTGAGTCGAGGGCACGAGGGACGGCGAAGGCTGCACGGACACCAGTGACGCACAGAAGGGAGAAAAGCAAAACTACCAGAAGCAAGAGAAATAAAAACTAAGATATTAAAAACCAGACCAGCCGTATCAAGGATCATTAAAAATTTTAATAGGTTAAATTCTATTAAAATACAAAGAATCTCAGATTGCACTCCGAAAGTTACAAGTTTTTTTTTTATAAGACATACATCTAAATAGAAAACACGAAGATATTAAAAATCAGACCAGCCATATCAAGGATCATTAAAAATGTAAATAGGCTAAGTAAAAAAATTAAATGGACTAAATCTTATTAAGATACAAAGAATCTTAGGATATAAAACAAAATTCCACAGGAGGGCTGAAAACAGGGATGGATATGGACGAGGAAAAATTTTAAAAAGCCAGACTTGAAACAGTCAAAGCAAAAAGCATTAATGTGACTAAAATAGATATTTATATTAATAAAAGATAGTCACTAAGATATAATGATTCTTTGTGAATGGAGCAACACAGATATAAAATCATAAAGCAAAAATTGTTAGAATTGTTAAAATTTGAGGGGCACCTGGCTGGCTTAGTGGGTGGAGCATGTGACTCTTGATCTCAGAGTTGTGAGTCTGAGCCCCAAGCTGGGTGCAGAGATTACTGAAAAATGAGTTCTTAAAAAAAAAAAAAAAAAAAAGAAGACATACTAAAATTTGATAAGACAATGACAAAGACTTTAAATCTTTAAAAAATTAAATGTATTTTTTTAAGATTTTATTTATTTGACAGAGAGAGAGATGACAAGTAGGCAGAGAGGCAGGCAGAGAGAGAGGAGGAAGCAGGCTCCCCGCTGAGCAGAGAGCCTGATGCGGGGCTCGATCCCAGGGCCCTGAGATCATGACCTGAGTCAAAGGCAGAGGCTTTAACCCACTGAGCCACCCAGGGCCCCAAATCTTAAAAAAATTAAAATTTCAAGCATATAAGGAAAAGGAATTTACTGCAACTTCCTATCAATAAATTTGGAAACATAAGCATGAATGGAAATGTCTTTTTAGGAAAAACTGAATAAACTAATAATTATAGGAAAAAAATGCAGTCACAGATTTATCTCCCCCAATACTCCGAGCCAGTTTAATGTTGTAATAGGTAAATTTTACTAAATCTCCCCAAAAGTTATAGATAGAATCATTTTCTTTGTTTTTCAACTGCTCCAAATAGTGAGGGGGGGGGGGAAGAATTTCAATTTGTTCTAGAAGGCTATAATGACCTTGATCACAAAACTGAGCAAAGACACACAAAGGGAAACTGTAAACATAGACGCAAAAATGCCAAATCAAACATGAACAAATCAAATCTAGCCATCAATTAGAAGTTTAGTACGCAGGGAGACATAAAATGGTGACGTCTACTACCAATGACATTCACAACACTGACAGGGAAGAGCGGGGCACAGAAGCATTTCAGCAGCCGCCACCGCTGGCCTTGAACGTGCTGGGTAGCCGGGGACAGACAAAAGCTCCCCAAACTGGCTAATGGTGAGTGTCGGTAAGTGTCCTGCTCAAAGGCAGAGGCCATGTCATTCTTGTTGAACTCAGGAACAAGACCAGAGTGCGGGCACCGTGACTGCCGGTCGGTACTGTCCCGTGGGCCCTGACCGACGCGATAAACACAGAATGAGCTACAGAAGGAAGTGGCAAGACACCATTACTTACAGATGACATGACAGCCACTTACAAAACCTACAAGAAGGAACAGAAAAACTCAAAGACCTTCTTATAACCAGTTAGAAGTAAAACACAAACATTAATAACACCGATAACAATGACAATAAATTAGAAAATTCAGTGGAAAAGAAGAATTCTATCAATGGCAAAAAAAAAAAAAAAAAAAAAATCCAGAACACAAAAGCTCAAAACTTAAAGTATTTAAGAATTAGCATAACAATAAATATGTTATTTGTTTCCTACAAAGGAGCCCTCTAAAATTTACTCAAGAACGTGGTCAGTACCTGAAGAAATGGATGTTTGTGCTGGTTCCTATCGGAAAGACTCACTGTTATAAATTCCAAATTGATCCGTATATTCAATATAATTTTAAATAAAATCCTAATGGGCTTTTAATTGTAGCTTATAAGTTGATTCTAAAGTTTATTTGGAATAGTAGAGTGTGGGAGAATAGCTAAATATATATACATATTTTTCCATTTTTTAAAAGAAGATTTATTTACGGGGGGGGGAGAGAGTAGGCACACGCTCACATGTGCGTGGGGGGAGGAGCAAAAGGAGAGAGAGAGAGAATCTCAAGCAGACTCCCCATTCTCCCCACTGAGCATGGAGTCCCACTTGGGGTTCCACCTCAGGACCCTTTAAAACAAGTAGGCTCCATAAGCCAAATATATTTTAAAAAGAAGAATGATGACAGAGAAAACCTACCCTCTGAAACGTCACCATTTACTATAACAAAAGTACAATAATTAAAACTGGCATAGGAAGAAATAAAGAATCAAACGGAATAAATCAGAAACAAGTCAGTTCACAGTGCATTTGAAAGAAGGCAAAACAAAGATTTTTTTCTCTCCTTTTTTGAGGTAATATTGACATATAACATTATATTAGTTTCCTGAATTAAAGATTTAAGCTTTACAAACAAACTGCAATAACACCAGAAGGAAATCTAAGAGGATATTTTTGTCATTTGGTCCTACGGGGAAGTCAATTCTCCCGCAAGACACCCAGAAGCCACAAAAAGTCTCTGATTTGACTACAGACAGAAACGTAAGCTTCTGTTCAATGGGAGATACCATAAATAACTGTTTTTTAGAGATTTTATTTATTTGACACACAGAGAGATAGTGAGAGAGACAGCACAAGCAGGGGGAGCGGCAGGCAGGCAAGGCAGAGGCCCCCCGCTGAGCAAGAAGCCAGATGTGGGGCTCGATCCCAGGACCCTGTAATCATGACCCGAGCTGAAGGCCGCCACTTAACCAACTGAGACACTCAGGAGCCCTCATAAATAAAATTTTTAAATGGCCATTTAGAAAAAGCATATAATGATAAAAAATAATAATAAGAGCCAATATTTATATAGGTGTTCTTATCTGCTAGGAATTTTGCTAGCATTCTACACGAATTATGCAATTACAAGGGATAGGTATTAGTATTACTAATATCACTCCATTTTAGAGATGGGAAAACTGAGGCTCGGAAAAGTCGCATATATACTAACTGGGCTAATAACTGCAGTTGGCATTTGTTGCCTCGCATTGGTTAAGACGCCCATTCTTTTGGCCCATCACTCCTTGGACATGTGAACAAAGCCAGCGAGAATCTTCTTGGCTTTGGTCCTGGAGGAGAATGGACCCTATGCTTGGGTTTAGAAAGCTTGAAGGATGTGAATTCCAAGTTTCCAGTCCCCATCAATGTTTCTGGCTACATAAAGAAAACCCAACTCTAAAAGGATCAAGTCACAGAAGTGACAGGCAGAGGTGAAAGGTAAATGGAGAAAAGTTCTGACCTAACTGTTTGGGCCCCTCAATCCACTTGTGCCTGAATTGTGGGAGTCAGTAAACACCTTCTTAAGCTAATTGGAAGGGTTGCCTGGCCCTCGGGATACAAGACCCACAGTATGTGAAGACTCCCTCTATTCTTTAAGGAGAAAAAAGACAAACAAATCAACAGTACAATGCACGAAGCATGTGATCAGAAACTCTGAGAAGAAATAACAGTGAGGGTTAATTCTAGATCTTTTTTTTTTTTAGATTTCATTTATTTATTTGACAGACCGATCACAAGTAGGCAGAGAGGCAGAGAGAGAGGAAGGGAAGCAGGCTCCCTGCTGAGCAGAGAGCCCGACGAGGGGCTCGATCCCAGGACCCTGGAATCACGACCTGAGCCGAAGGCAGAGGCTTTAACCCACTGAGCCACCCAGGTGCCCCTAATTCTAGAACTCTTGTCTGGGGAGGCCAAGTCTCTCGGTGGCAGCCAAACACACACAGCTTTTATCTGCTCCTCTCGAGGTCTGCCCAGTGCTGAGAGCCACATAGGTAAGGACATCCGTGGTTAATGTCCAGCTAGAAGGGCAGACCATTTCTTTTGGGATTACTTCTCCCTCATTATGTGGATTTCTTATTTGGCATTACGAATTTGAGAAGTAATACGCCTTACAAATGTAGTTAGAAAAGATGGGAAATCATTAATGGTTTATTGTTTCTGAAATATTTAAGAACTGAGGAAAGATTTCCTCGTCTTGGCTTCTGTGAGCATTTCGGAGGTATGGAGCCTTAAGTGTGCTGCAGGAGGGGTGCTGGTCATTAACCGGCTTTCTTGCAAGGTCTTTGACTGCCCTCCCAGGTGGCTTGCTGCAGAGCCCATAACGAAGCTGACAGCAACTGGGGGCACGCTTCTTCTTCCTTAATGCATGGCTTCTTTGGAATAGAACCACTTACAGTTTTATTTTATACCATCTCTACAAATTGGCTGTGGGATGATGCTTCTTTGGTGTTGGAAAAAAAAGTCCCTGGGTGAGAGATCGATACAGAGCAGAAGAAGGAATGTCACCACAAAGTATGTGACACAAATTGGGCACTGTGACAATTTAGGGCAATAGTTTACTGAAAACCTACTCTGCACTCAGTGTGGAGGACTCAAAATGAGTAAACGTTCCTCCTCTCGAAAGCTTTCCATCTAGCTTGAGAGAGAGGGACGGGGACAGGGAAGCAATGGTGGCCACCTGCGGTCCATCAACAAAGGTTGAGGACAAAGACGGAGGAGTGAGAGCAGGGAAGTGACCTTGTTCCGGAGGTGGAGATATTAACAGGCTATTTTGGATACCTGTTCCTCTGGGACAGGAAGGAAGACGTTTAAAATAAGTACAGATGTCTATGTACCTGTACGATAATGACACCAAGTTGAGTTTAATACAGGTTCATTTTGTCTCTTTAAACATGATGTGTTGGGGCGCCTGGATGGCTCAGTCTGTTAAACGTCTGCCTTTGGCTCAGGTCATGATCCCAGGCTCCTGGGATGGTTTTCTGCATCAGGCTCCTTGTTCAGTGGGGAGCCCGCTTCTCCCTCAGCCTACCACTCCCCCTGCTTGTGCTCTCTCTCTCTCTGACAAATACATACATAAAATCTTTAAAAAAACAAAAAAACATTGTGTTGGCCTCAAAGCAATGATAACCTATTAGCAATGTATGCCCAGTTCTACTCAAAGGAACCAGAGCTCCGTGGAAAACTGTTATTCTAGGCATAGGGCAGAAAAATGTCACAGACTAATAAAGACAAGTTAAAACGGTATGGACAAGTCTGAAAAAGCACCACTGACCAAATCTGGGGAAACTTTAAGCATCAGAAAAAACCCTAGGACTGCATGTATTAAAACACACCAAACATACAAAAATCCAAGAGTTCATACTGATATTGAAAACATTTTTTTCATAGTTACATTATGAGGTGGGTTAGGGAATCAATTCATTAATCTAGTAAAGGGAGGGGATCCAGCATTCATCCTGCAATTCCAAACATGAGGGCAAATTCTTCTCTGTGTAAGAATCATGGCGAATACATGACAAAGGAATGAAAACGTTAGAATACCACCATTTAGGAACGCCTAATGAAATAATCATTCAAGGCAATGATTGTTAACGTCCTCTAAAACTGTAAGGGGAAATGATGTCTGAGAGTTGCCCCGCTAAAAAAGAAAAAGATGGAGGCACGAGGTAAATCAGAAAGGAAGGACAGCAGAATGTAGAGAACAAGATGATGGATGTCTAGGGTTTCATACTATTCTCCTACCTTTGTGAATTTTCGATAATTTCCAGAATTGAACTTAAAAAAAAGTCCTTCTTCAGTTTCTCCTCTATGAAATATTTCCTGCTAGAGAGCAGAATTATGCAGTTTGCTCTTTATCTCCAAGTATCTTTGGAAATGAAGTGACGCAAGCTTCTCAGAAGAGTTTTCCAAAATCAAGATGAGCCATCTACCCCGCAGGAAGGAGTTCTTTGGGTCAAGCATCTTTGTGGAGCCTGGGACACCGCGGGTTAACGGCTGGTCCCTGGCAGCTGGGTGGGGCCCCACAGCTGCCAGCAATTAGGTGAGCTGGCAGTCCCCTTAGGAAACTCCTGCTGCCTGATTAGGAGTAATTGCTAGCCAGCATCTAAGTCCCCGATCGATAGAAAAGGAAATCCATTAGGGAAAGGCTGGGCTGGGAGAGGCTGCCCTCTGGTCAGTCTGCCTGTGCAAGGATACGCAGGCATGTTCACTAGTCTTTTTTTTTTTTGAGGATTTTATTTATTTATCAGAGGGCAGGCAGAGAGGCAGGCAGAGCAGAGAAGCAGGCTCCCTGCTGAGCAAGGAGCCCAATGCGGGATTCGATCCCAGGACTCCAGGATCATGACCTGAGCCGAAGGCAGACTTGCTTAACCCACTGAGCCACCCAGGCGTCCTGCATCATGAGGGCTCCAAACGCACCCCATCCTGCCAGTGTCACCAGGAAAATTACACCGTGAAACACTCTCACGGCTTCCTTCTGACCCTGATTTTGGTCGACAACTGAAAGATGCCTGTTTCGGCCAAGAACGGCGTTACGACAATTGTTTCTTAGTGGTATTAGCAATGTGTCATGGGAGTGTGGCAGAGGGCAAGTCCGCCAGGGAGCCCAGGCCAGGCTTCGTGCAGGTGTGGGGTTTTAGCTGAGCTTCTGACTTCGGGCAATTGTTCTGTCTTAAGTGGACTCAGTTCAGAGACTCATTGGCAGCCACTGGAAAAACGTCAGATCCTTGTCAGTTTCAGATTGTGACGGGACACAGGACAGGAGGGCGATTTTCAGGAGAGCCATCTCAGCCCACCATGGTAGGTTCTGAGTGTACAACAAAGATGTGGCACATATGGTCCTAACCTCAAGGAGTCCTGTAGCCCACGGCAAGTTCAAAACCAGGAAGAGAACACAGAAGGACCACTGAAAGTGCTTACACAGCAGAATGAGGAGGACTGTTACTCTCCTACCACCAAATTAACTTTTCTCATTTTGTTGAGTTTCTCATTAGAATAAAACACACACACACTCTCTCTCTCTCACACACATGCACAGAGTTTTCGGTTTTAACGTACTCTGAAATTCCAGGGTCTTATAATCCAGTACAGACTGTATTATTTGAGAGACTACATTGCAAGGTTACTTCGTTTTTTAGAAGATTTTATTTTTAAGTAATCTCTACCTCCAATGGGAGTCCTGAAGTCACAACCTGGAGATCGAGAGTTGCACGCTCCACTAAGTGAGCCAGCCACCTGCCTCTGTTCACTTGTTTCACAAGTAAGACACGAGTCCCATAAAGTAAAAGTACCTCCATAGATTATACAAAGACTAGATTAAGTTGAAGCTGTGAACTTCTTTCTCCAGAAATAACAGGCATCTGAAAACAAGACAAGGGAAGAATCATACCAGTATTCACAACTCTGTACAGAGGCAAATTCTGGTCCCTCTTGCACTACATGTGCAAGAAGTCTGAAAGATACTAAGTAAAACTACTGTGAAGAGGGAAAAAAATCCATGACGAGGTATCTCTAACTTGCTATTTACCTCAAATGTAATCTAGAGCAACTTTTTAAAGCACTTAAGAACATTCATTTGCTTCAAAATCAAGTTCATTACAAATAATGCATTTATTAAAGAAAGGCATCAGCAACTCATTAAAGTTTCTGTGTATATACGAAAGCAATAAACTTCATTTTTGTCAAAATATTCTAGGATTCAGATTCTCCCAAAGTACGACCATATTGCTATTCAGTTTAGACATCAGATGAGGGGTGCCTGGATGGCTCAGTTGGTTAAGCGTCTGCCTTCGGCTCTGGTCATGATCCCGGGGTCCTGCATCAGGCTCCATATTCAGTGGGGAGCCGATTTCTCCCTCTGCTGCTCCCCCTGCTGTGCCCCCTCTCTCTGACAAATAAATAAAATCTTAAAAAAAAATAGATGCCAGATGATTGTGAATCAGGATCACACTGCAGAGAGCACCTTAATCGCTCTAGAGGGCTTTCTTCTCCGGTGAGTACTGCAGAAAGGACCAGAAGGAACCTCAGCGGGGATCGTGCCGGGCAGTTTTGTCTCTGAGGTTACTGGTTATCGAACGTACAGAAGACCGTCTGGCAGAAGTAAATTCTTACTATTCTTTTGTGTTGCTGAATTGGGATGAGGTCATCCT
>PISX010024311.1:0-29430 GCA_004024625.1 Mellivora capensis
AGAAGATGTGGTATATATACACGATGGAATACTATGCAGCCATCAAAAGAAATGAAATCTTGCCATTTGCAACGACGTGGATGGAACTAGAGGGTATCATGCTTAGTGAAATAAGTCAATCAGAGAAAGACAACTATCATATGATCTCCCTGATATGAGGAAGTGGAGATGCAACATGGGGGACTAGGGGGGCAGAAAAGAAGAAAAGAAACAAGATGGGATTGGGAGGGAGACAAACCATAAGTGACTCTTAATCTCACAAAACAAACTGAGGGTTGCTGGGGGGAGGGGGTCGGGAAAGGTGGGTGGGGTAATGGACATTGGGGAGGGTATGTGCTATGGTTAGTGCCGTGAAGTGTGTAAACCTGGCGATTCACAGACATGTACCCCTGGGGATAAAAATTTGTTTATAAAAATAAAAATTTAAAAAAAATTAAAAAAAAAAAAAGAAGAGGCAGATTTTAGCCCCTGGGGGGGGAGGGGGAGAAGAAAGAAAGAAAGGGAGAAGCAGGCTTCCCGCTGAGCAGGAAGCCATATGCTGGGCTCGATATCAGGCCTGAGATCATGACCCAAGCTGAAGGCATATGCTTAACCAACTAATCCACCCAGGCGCCCAAACATTTAACTGATTTTTAAGTGAATCCTGTGGTTTGATTTCTCCTGATTAAAACGCTGACTATGGAATACCTTAATTCTGATACCTTCATTTATATGTTATTAATGCCCAGTATTTTATTTTTACTCATTTCACTACACAAAATAGATATTACCCTTGTTTTTTTTTTTTAAGATTTTATTTATTTACCTGACAGAGATTACAAGTAGGCAAGAGAGGCAAGCAGGGAGAGAGAGGAGGAAGCAGGCTCTCCGTGGAGCAGAGAGCCTGATGTGGGGCTCGATCCCAGGACCCTGGGATCATGACCTGAGCCGAAAGCAGAGGCCTTAACCCACTGAGCCACCCAGGTGCCCCGACCCTTGTTATTTTTAAAAGATTTTTAAAATTCTCCAGGTTTGTATCTTTTTGCTATCCTCTTAGCTTATGATGTTTTTGTTTGTTTGTATGTTTGTTTGTTTTCAGCCTGAAGGAAATCCTCTAAAAATTCTGTAAGAGCTGGTCTGTGGTTTCAAGACCCCATTATTTTATTTTTTTGTTTGATACTATGTTAATTTTACTCTAAATGAAATAGTATATAACTGTAAGTTGACAACTGTGTTTTTCCCTCAGAAAAATGAAAGTATTAGTCCATTTCTTTGTATATATATATTTACATTTTAGGAATTAGCATTCATTTCTCATGGAACAGTCAAGGCCAAGTAAATCAGCACAGCCTTGGCTGGGGAGCCCTAAATAAGAGACTTGAACAGTTTTTCAGTTGTATGGAATGGGGTGGTCAGAAGGAGGTGGAGAAGAGGGAAGCCCAAGATTGGGGAAAGCAGTGAGCACTGAGTCAGAGTGCGGAAAATGGTCTTTAAGTTTTTCTGTCCTCTGCCAGTAAGGAGACTTCTAAATGGAAGCACATTTGTGGGAATAGAGATATGCTCAAGAGCAGGGCAGCCAGGAGGCCCTGAGTTCATGACTGTAACACCGTCAGGGACTTAAGGCACTGACTGTGTACTAGGTCTGGTGTGAGGCGGCAGCTTACCTGGTGAGGTCTATCAGGAAAAGCTTTTGTAACTGTCTGTGTTTGGCCTGAGAACTCAGCAATAGATTTTGGCAGGAGCAATACTCCTCAGCCCCATTCCTTGACTTCTTAGGACCTGAGCAAGAAACATAGCTACCCAATCATGACTCCAAATAGAACTTTAGGAGCTTTGATAATAACCTTGTTAATTTGGGTTAGGAGGCCATGACAGTTAATAAGATCACTCACAGGAGGATAATCAGGTCTGCTTGTAAGATTGATGGTAACCATCAGGCCCAACAGTTATTAAGGCAAGAAAAGATGGATCATAGCCCATTAAGGTCTACTTTAGAGAACAAGGGAGCTCCTTAAATTCTATATGAATCTTTTTTGCCTGGTATGAAGCATCAATTCTGCACAGCATAGCTCTGACCAATAATTTGAACCTGACTGAAACCTTCCAGGACTGAGGTTCTGCCATGGTATGGAAACACATACAGGAAGTATAGTCTAAGAAGGCACGTGGGGTAACCCTAGAAACAAAGAGTTTACAGTGTTAGGATACCCCCAAATAAAGCATATGTTAACAAGGCCCAATGTGGCCCCTTTATCAGGTCTCCACCCCTAAGCTTTCAGTCCAGTTCAAAAAAACAGCTTAGTTCTTGATTTTAGAAGGACTGTCTGTGACCATCAGCTTTGAACAGTTTTTCTTGTCCATGATATCAGACATTCTGCCTCACAAGAATAGACAACATCTGGAGTGAAGTGCTTTATAAGGAACACACAGTACCTGTTGCTTCATAGTTGGCCCTGTCAGGTATGATTATGGGGTTAAAGTCAATCTGAATCCAAAGCACTACCAGCAGCAGTGTGTGTGTGTGTGTGTGTGTGTGTGTGTGTGTGTGTGTTAGAAGACAAAAGCTTTCAGGAGCAGTTTCTAAAACAAAGATCCTTAATGTCTTCACTTTTCCCTTCTTGCCTCCTTAGGGACCAGGACCTTAGATTTTTTATTTGTTTTTCCTGTTAATATCAGTGTGTCTTATTTAATAATCAAAATTTATTTTTTGAAATCATCCCATATTCTCATCCAAATCTTTCATCTGGAAAGGATGATTGCAAAAGGGACAAAAAGATATCTAGAAAAAAATAGTTTAATACAACTGAGAAAGGTACATTATGTTTAAGAACTTATTTATATAATCCTGATTTTTTTAAAGATTTCAAAATGTTCTTATATAGTCTCTTGTCCTTTATTTGATGAACATTTTGATCTCTCATATATTTCAGTCTTTAGAAAAGAACTTAATGGAATGCAGAGAGTCCTTACAGGATTCCCCAGGGGCCTGAGGTATCAATTATTGTAGAAAAGCATTGTAAATCTGAAGGAAAGTGCAGACCACCTAATTGGACATGTGATGGAAACGAGAAGTGTCCTTTTGGAGAACTGCTGCATGGAGACACCAGGTGGCTTACCTAAGATGCAGTCCAGACTTGGGTTATCTTATTCTCTCCCATCAGCCAATGAAGTCTGTCCTTTAATTTCATCAAAACACTCAATAATCCGGGGCGCCTGGGTGGCTCAGTGGGTTAAGCCTCTGCCTTTGGCTTAGGCCATGATCTCAGGGTCCTGGGATCGAGCCCCGCATGGGGCTCTCTGCTCAATGGGGAGCCTGCTTCCTCCTCTCTCTCTGCCTGCCTCTCTGCCTACTTGTGACCTGTCTGTCAAATAAATAAATAAAATCTTTTAAAAAATTCAATAATCCTTGGGGTGATATGGAGCAGTGGACATTATACTTCCAATGACTGAGCCCACTGATGTGTAGCATGGGCTGCAAATCTAGGTCTGGTGTCAGATGCAATGTGCTTAGGAAACCTCAACAGGAAACGAGTGTGATCATGTAGGCACTGAATAAGTGCTGCCTGAGTCGGTGGAATGCTTGGGGGATGTCTAAGCCAAATCGAGAGAAAGTGTCAACTGTGGTCAGGAGCCCATGAAACACTTAGAATGGTAAATCTCTGTACTTTACTCTATTTTGCAGTGATCCTAAAACTGCTTTAAAAATATTGTATTTACAGAAAACAGATAATCATATCAAAAAATGGGCAGAAGATATGAACAGACACTTCTCCAATGAAGACATACAAATGGCTATCAGACACATGAAAAAATGTTCATCATCATTAGCCATCAGGGAGATTCAAATTAAAACCACATTGAGATACCACCTCATACCAGTTCAAAATTACCAAGACAGGAAACAACGTGTGTTGGAGAGGATGTGGAGAAAGGGGAACCCTCTTACACTGTTGGTGGGAATGCAAGTTGGTGCAGCCACTTTGGAGAACAGTGTGGAGATTCCTCAAGAAGTTAAAAATAGAGCTTCCCTATGGCCCTGCAATTGCGCTACTGGGTATTTACCCCAAAGATACAGATGTGGTGAAAAGAAGGGCCATCTGTACCCCAATGTTTATAGCAGCAATGGCCACGGTCGCCAAACTGTGGAAAGAACCAAGATGCCCTTCCACGGATGAATGGATAAGGAAGATGTGGTCCATATACACTATGGAGTATTATGTCTCCATCAGAAAGGATGAATACCCGTTTTGTAGCAACATGGACAGGACTAGAAGAGATTATGCTGAGTGAAATAAGTCAAACAGAGAGAGTCAATTATCATATGGTTTCACTTATTTGTGGTGCATAACAAATAACACGGAGGGCATGGGGAGATGGAGAGGAGAAGGGAGTTGAGGGAAATTGGGGGGGAGATGAACCTTGAGAGACTATAGACTCTGAAAAACAACCTGAGGGTTTTGAAGGGGTGGGGGGTGGGTTGTTGGGGGAGCCAGGTGGTGGGTATTATGGAGGGCACGCATTTCATGGAGCACTGGGTGTGTTGTAAAACTATGAATTCTGTTACGCTGAAAAGAAATGAAATAAAAAAATAAATAAAATAAAAAAAGTAAAAGTGAGACACAGAGTAAAAAAAAAAAAATTGTATTTAAAAAGAAAATGAGGGTGCCCGGGTGGCTCAGTGGGTTAAGCTGGCTGCCTTCAGCTCAGGTCATGATCTCAGGGTCCTGGGATCGAGTCCCGCATCGGTCTCTCTGCTCAGCGGGGAGTCTGCTTCCCTCTCTCTCTCTCTGTCTGCCTTTTTGCCTACTTGTGATCTCTGTCTGTCAAATAAATACATAAAATCTTAAAAAAAAAAAAAAAGAAAGAAAATGGAAGTAACCACCAAGTCTTTGACCACTACTATATTAGAAACAGGAGGCTAAAACTGGAGAAAGTGCTAGCTCCCACCCCACCCTGTTTCATTTTTCTGCATGAAAATGTACACTGGTGAAGGTCAGGTGGATTGGCATAGACATGGAGGGTCCCTAGTGCTTAGCATACTTTTAAATAGCTTTTAATAATAATAATAAAAAAAGAAAGCAATGTGATGACAAGCTACTAAAGAATTACGAAGTCAAAGGCTAAATAGAAGTGGAGACCCAGTGAGGCAAAGGTAATTCTGAAGGCACTTTACCCTAAGAACATTTCTTAAAAGTATAAAACGTAAGCTTTGTTTACATCTTATGGGACATGAAGATGGAGACAAAAGCCAGCACTCATCTAGTGTAAAGTCCAAAAGTAGAAACTGGCTAGAACACTGGTACTTAAATTTCTATATAGTGTCTAAGTATAAACCAGAAATAAACTCACCAGCACCATATCCATAATATGAAAACTACTCATATATGTGCTCTAGTTCTTAAGCAAAGCAAGGCAGAAAGTCCTTTAGACTTTATAATTTCAATATTAGCAATATATATATTTGTAACTCAAGTTCATATTCCATGAGTGATCAAAAAATACAAAATAATAATTTAAAGATTACTAAATTAATAGTGCATCCAGGCAATTAAAATAGAATGTAAATACAAATCCTTTCAAGGAAAGAAGGCAACAGAAGCCAGAACATGTGAATTAACAGAAAATAGACACAAAAATCCTTTAGATGTTTTCATTATCAGGCACATTATGTAATAATTATATTTGCAGTTTCTAAAAGATAAAAACTGGGCTTGAAAATACTGGATGGAGATATATATATCCATATATATAATGTATATATTATATATATATATATATATATATATTAACCTTACCAGTAAAAAAAACCTAAACATCTGTTTAAAAAAGGAGCTAATATATAATTATATCTTACAACTCTAAAACCATAGACTTTTGAATGAGGAAATAACTCCTAAATCTCCTGGACTGTCCAGGAATGATAAAGATATTAATTATATTAGAATTTGAAATCCTTACATTACTTACTAAAGAATATATCTAAATATATGATCTTCTAAAATAGTAAATTAGGGAGAAAATGCAAGGGAATGAAAAAAAGTAACACATAACAGGACAAATAGAAAACAAAAATAAGTTAAAACCCAAAAGAATAATACAAAAATAAAAATATATATATATATGGCAGTACTACAGATATTAAGTAGATGATAAAAAGATATTATGAATAAACTTGGGCAATTAATTTGAAGACATTAATTGGATAATTTCTTGAAATGTAAAAATGTGACTACAAAAAAAATAAGAAACTTTACAATTTGTAATTTAAAAAATCACAATTTCAAAATAATTCACAAAGTCAAAACCCCAGAACCATATTATTTCTTGATTCATTGATGAATTCCACCAAATACTAAGGATACAAATAATTCTAATCTGCGCAAAATTTTCCAGATAATAGGAAAAGAGAAGTTTCCAACTGTAAGAAAATTGCATAATCTTACTCAAATTCTAAAAAGGCTAATAGGGTAAATTAAATATAGAATCCAGTATCACTCATAAGACCAAAAATTATTGGCAAAATATTAGGTCATGGAATCTAAAGTGTGTGTGTGTGTGTGTGTGTGTGTGTGTTTTATCATGTTGAATTTTGGTTTATACTACATATGACTAGAAAGTGTTTAAACAAGAGAAAATAAGTCAGAAAAATCATTTGACAAAATTATACAGAAAAATAATGATGCAATTCAATACATATGTATAATTGATTTTTAAAGAATTGGGATTGACATGAAAGTCTTATCCTGATACAAGATATGCACAAGAAACCTAAGGAAACACAATAAGGAAATATTAAATGCTTTTCTTTAAAATTGAGAATAATAAGATGCTTGATGGCTATTATCTGAGTTGTACATTCTTATGTATGTACACCAGCATGTGTCCATGTTTGGGTGTAGTATGGGGGTTTGAATGCAATAAACGTGTGTGTGGGGGTTAAGTATGTTCTTTTGAGTGCAGTTGATGAAAGGAAATTGTGTAAAGATCAGTTTCCTCAAGGAAGTACTTTAATAGGTCTAATCTATGAACTGGACAGTTACCAATTTTTTACTAATCTTTTGGTTTTGCTGTTCATTGAAATCACTATAAATTTTCTGTTGTTAAGCAGAGTTGAAACTGAGGTTTGTATTCTATTTTTTCCACCCATGAGAAGGGGGACTAAAAGAAAAATGAGACCTTGAACAGCATTTTATTCCTTACTGTGATAATGGACTTAAAAACTTGTACCCAGCCCCCATGAAAATTTTACCAGTCTAAAATTATGTGAAAAATAAAGGTTAAAAAATAAATTATCAAAAGTGAAATAACAGGTGCTTATTTAGTATTAATTATTGTCTCTCTCTTATTAGAGGAAATTATCATATTCAGAACCAATAATACCTAATAACAAAACTCCTATTAATTGAAAAATTCTTTCATTTAATCACCACATAGATAACATTTTAAATCTGAAAATTTCTGGAAATATTTGTTGAAATATTTTGTACTTATCCCTAGGAGAGAAAAACCAAATCTATTTTTAAAAATTCAGTTTGTCTCATTCTAGCTTGTCCTTTCTGTTCTGTCTCTCTATACAAAATGAACATTAGTATGAATTTATAAGCTCATATGATTGTGGAAGACTAAGTAAAATTTTACATCAAGTTATATAACATTATTTTTTGCCTTATGTCATATTTCCTAGGGATTCTTTCTATGGTAACTGTACATATTTTCCACCATTGATGAAGAAACAAATCCCATCCTCCCAAAACATCTGCTGAAGCAGATTTGTCTGTAGAAATGGTTTCCAGATCTGAATTGCACTGTTCAAACCATTGTCAGTATTCAACTAATAGCTGGTTCCATTTCTGGGGCTATATTTAAGTATTCATTCTTGATTCAAGTTATCTTGTTCCAAATACAGAAGAAGTGAATTTTTAGATGTCCTAGCTAATTTTCAAGTCAAACTATCATAGTCTATTGCCTAGTTCTTCCAGAATTGACCTCTTGCGTCTTGCCACCTTTATCTTGAACACAATTTCTCACGTATAAAAGTTGTTTTCTATTGATACTTCATATGTCCTTCATATCCAAGCTATGACCTTTCTTGAACTGAGGGTTCCATATCTTATTCCTGGTTATTTCCTCAATATTTATCCCGCTGTCTTTGGAAAGTGTTCAACCAAAAGTAAAGGAATAAATGAATTAATATTATGATAAAATAAGGTAATTAAAGCCAGAAATATCCATGAAGCTAAAGACTGAAATCTCAGTAATTTGTATAGGACTCTGTCAGCTAATTTTATTAATAATATGTTTTTTTATTATTTTTTTAATGTTATGTTTCCCAGTGACTATAGCAATAAAAGACATATGGTTAATATTACTGTGAAAAGTGGACATGGTTTAATTTTATTGAAAGTCTAATCTGTTCCGTGAACAATCACATGAGTTATTAATTGTAATATTATTTTCCTTGAATTATGTATGTTTATGTTATGACAAGTATATTCTTTGTATAAGTACTCTATAATGTATTCATGGATAAAACTTTTTGTCCTCATTTTTATTTCATGAGATAATAATTCACAAAAATATTGCAAATAGCTCCCATTTTGCCATGCTCTGAAGTCAGCAATTTGAACTGGAAATAGAAAGTGATTTTTTTTTTAGGTAGATTCCTGAATATTTGTTAAATAGCACTTGTATTAGTTTGCTGAGGCTGCTGTAACAAAACATCACAGAGTGAGTGGATTAAACCACAGAAACTTATTTCCTCACAGTGTTGGAAATTAGAAGTCCATGATCAAGGTGTCTGCAGGTTTGTTTCTCTTTAGTCTTCTCTCCATGGCTTGCGGATCACTGCCCCCACTGATTGCACAGGGCCTTTTCTCCATGTGCACCTCATCCCTCATGTCTCTCCCTTGGGTCAGACTGGATTAAGTCCCACCCAAGAGGTCTCATTCTAACTTAAGTATATCTTTAAAGTCCTTATCTCTAAATACAGTCAATTCTAAAGTATGAGGATAAGGGTTTCAATTATATGAATTTTGAGGGAGACACATTTCCATCCATAATTATACTTAAACATATAAATATAAAAATTTGAGGAAAACAGGTAAAAATTACCACTAATTAGATTTTGATCCAATGTAACAAATGTAAATACACATATTTACATTTAGAATCTAAATGTATTTTCTTAAATTTTTTTTAAATGTAGATATATTTTCTTAAAATTAGTCAAAAATTTCTTTTGGACTTAAATATGTGTTTGAAAATGTTTATGAAATTGTAGATGATTATTCATAAGTTGAACATTGTCTTTGAATTTAAAAATCAAATATTTACATTATAATTAATTCTTTGTTGCTTTTTCAGAAATTAACAAGGCAGAAAGAGAATGAGATTAATTATTGAGATGGTATCTTATATGTCTGCTTTCTAAAGCACGTTAAGTTCTATTGGAAAATGTCTTTTAAAATAATATGTCACATTTAAAATAGTATATTTTTAGTACTAACTTAAGGTACAAGAATAATTTTTACTGTCTCTTTAAAGTACAAGAAAAAATAAAAATAATTTCTTTCAACAATAAGAACTACATCTGATAATAATCTGATAAGATTTAGAAGATATTTTGACTAATTTCAGTTTACACAAATTAAATTATATGTGAAGTTTATGGAGGTCAGAAAATGACAAAATATATAAAATCTACAATCTTAAAGTAAACAGAAATATATTTTACCCTTGCTTTTTGATTCAAAAACATTTAACTCTTTATTTTTTGCTCTCCCTCTGTGGCTCCTTCCTCTATGTCCTTCCTCTGTCTCCTCCCTCTCTGTCTCCTCCCACTCTGTCTCCTCCTTTTGTCTCCACCCTCTCTCTCCCTCACTCCCCACCCTTCTTGTCTGTATAGAGTAAGTTACAAACTCCTGGTCAAGACTACTGCCACACCAAATGTGAAGACAGGAAGAATACTAGAATCAATTCATCCTAAGAAGCTGAATAATTTATTTTTTTAAAACATGTTCAAATGGTTTTTGAAAACACTTTTTTTTTTCTTTTTCTGTATGTAGTGGAAGAAACCATTAAGTTCATGCTGGGGGTCAGGAGGAATGGGCAATCTTATTTAGTATGTAATGCAAATATTTTCTTTCCCTCAAACAGTGGAGGAGATACCCAAAAATAAAAGAGAATCTTTTTGCCTTTATAGAAGGAGGGACCAATTTTAAATTATTAACGTTTTTAAATCATTTTTATTGGATAATCAAGGCTCTTGATTCTTCATTAACATAATATATGGGTAAAAAACTAAAAGATATTTCAGTGTGAAGATAACACATAATAAATTAGATGATGACATCAGCACCTGGGTTTGCTCAGTCCGTTAAGCACTGGACACTTAGACTCAGGTCATGATCTCAGGGTCATGGGATCCAGACCTGCATGAGGCTCTGTTCTCAGTGTGGAGTTGGCTTGGGATTCTCTCTTCCTCTCCTTCTGCCCCTCCAGTTCATATTCTCCTCTCTCTTTCTGTCAAATAATCTTTAAAAAAATTAGATGATGACATAAAAATAACATTTTTTTGTCATTGTTTTAGGGATAACTAAAGGTGTAGAATGACTAACTTTCAAAAGCTTGAAGTATGAAAGAAAGAAACTTCAATCAAAACAAAGTAAAACAGAAAGGTAAGATAGAAGATAAATAGGAGGAGAAAACACTGTGTTAAAATAAAATCAAATATAAAACACTGGGTTAAATCAAATATAACAGTAAACAATAATTGAGTAGATTGGTTCTTTTAACAAAATTTAAATGTATAATGTAAAAAAAAATAAAAGAACAAGGAAAAATTTTAAAGCCACAATTATATGGAGAGATTTCAATACATTTCCGTAAACCACAATTAGATAACAAACATTTAAGGTTATAGCCATTGTGATAAAACACAAAGAAATCTAATATGCATGTATGCATAAGAAATAGTAAGAAATAGATATTTTAGTTAAATAGTGAAATGTTAAAAACAGTACAGATCTGAGGTAAAAGCCAAATTTGAGGTTGAAGGCAAATATCACCATCATAAAAAGAACACTTGGTGGTTAGAATACATTTTAAAAATTTTCTTTAAATAATAATTATTATACCTCTGGTGTTAACTACTAAATTTCAATTTAAAAATTTTAATTCATTTACAATTATTTTTAAGCCTACTGCTCAATTGCTTCTGCCAACACTATGTTGAAAATTTGAGACATTAATAAATGTTTGTTTGAAACAAGCCACTGGAGGAGTACAAAGAAGTCAGTAATAACTCCATTTCATTAAAAAAGACAACAACAACAACTATACTTCCCAAATCTCCTGTAGTTGATTCATAAAATTGGGTTCTAACCAATGAAAATGCATATAAATTAATGGTATCCAAAGTATCATTCCTTAGATCTGCTCTGTGGAATATCTTATCCATCTGTAAGAAGTAATATTCAAAGATGTAAACTGCAGTTTCTAAAGTAGTGAAAAACAGGATAAAAACTTAAATATCCATCAAATTTTAATAGTTAAATATAATGTAGTACAATCAAAGAACAAAATACTATGTAGGAATTGAAAGAATGAACTTTGTGTATAACGTATCAATCTCAATCTATGGCAAAACATATTTTTTAGTTTTTTTAACATTAAATTTCAGAAAAAGAGATGTAATCTAAAATCACTGACCAACTACCAAAACAAATATACAAGAAGAAAAAATGCTAAACTGTGTCAGATAAAACTATAAAAACTACCTAAGGGTATCACATCCAAAATTATAGGTTTGATCATTATTTAAAGAGAAGGAAAGAAGATAAGAATTGGTTGCATTTGATGGAGATTTTAAGCTTATATTATATGTTCATTTCTTTTTTAATATACGTTCATTTCTTTTTTATTAAGAGGATATCATTTTATTTGTACTTTTAAATTAATTATGAAATCACATATATATTGAAAGTATATAAAGGCTCCAGAGTGGCTCAGATTAAGCCTCCGACTCTTGGTTTCAGCTCAGGTCATGATTTCAGGCTTGTGAGATCAAGCCAGCATGCAGCTTCATGCTTAGCGGGTAGTCTGCTTAGGATTCTTCCTGCCTCCCCAACCACCCCCCTGCTCCTGGCCCTTCTCCCCTCTCATGCTCTCTCTCTCTCTCAAATAAATAAATATTAAATTTTTTTCAAGTATGTATCTATTATTCCTAAAATTATCTCATCTAGTTTAATAATTTTTAGTTGTCTCCATTTTTCCTTATATAATATAGTTTTATTTCTTCATTGTCTTAATTTCACTTAGAACACCCTTTTTTCTATTCTTACATTCTGGTGTTACTAATAGATCATGCTACGTGTGCCTGGCTTCTCATTCATTAAGCCTTTTGTTATCAGCAATTGTCCCCCTGGGATTAGAAAGTATGGTACTGGAATATCAGAATATCTAAAGTGTAAAGGGAATACACAGTGTCAAATATATGTTTAATATTATGGTATAATTCTAAATAATATCAATTTCAGGAAGTTATAAATGATAAAAATCTTTGTGATGGGTATATGCAAACAATGGACTCTTCACCAGCAAATAAGTAAACAACAGCAACAAACTTACAGAGCATTAACAAAATTGTTTTTCTATACTCTAAGATTATCTTGCATTTATCTCAGAGTGTTCAAACCTAGTTCTCTGTAGCAAAATCCCCCAACTCCTTTTCTACCAAGTTTCTTGGTTTTGAATTTATATTTGTTTCACATTCAAGGTACAGTTCTGCTATGGCCTTTTTTCCTGTTTCCTTTTTTTTTTTTATAAATTTTTATTTTTTATAAACAAATTTTTATCCCCAGGGGTACATGTCTGTGAATCGCCAGGTTTACACACTTCACAGCACTAACCATAGCACATACCCTCCCCATTGTCCATTACCCCACCCACCTTTCCCGACCCCCTCCCCCCAGCAACCCTCAGTTTGTTTTGTGAGATTAAGAGTCACTTATGGTTTGTCTCCCTCCCCTTTACTTCCCATAACAAAACTTCTTTCAGAATCTTCTGTTCTTAAATTCTTCATCATAGTCCAACCCTATTCTTCCTATGTAGAGCCTTAGATACCATGTCCAGAAATCAAAACTTAATTAAAAGAAAAAATTTCAAATTTATATATACATATATACACACACAAATATATATGGATATATATATATATATATATATATATATAAAGAATCTTTTTGGATATGAAAAAGAAAACGATGGTACATAGAAGGCAAAATATGGCAAAATCACCAATTTTAATGCTGTGGTTTTCAGTGCAAGAATGAGTGAGATTATAAAAGGTTTTATCTGTTGGGAAATTTTTTTCAAAAACTTTTTGGACTCATAACACTGTGCTTTCATAAGCATATAAAAAGGACTTCACATTATTTAATATTATAGATTGGTTTAAGGCATGACATCAAGAATAAACCTCACTGGAAGACATATGGGCAGTGAGTGGCATTACACTCTTGGATCTACCACACTTCAATTACTGGTCTTCAGTTTTGTCAGCTTTACAGTTGAATTGTACACATAAAAGTAACAAAGACTGGAGTGCCTGGGTAGATCAGTTGGTTAAGAGACCGACTCTTGATCTCAGCTTAGGCCTTGATCTCAGGGTCATGAGTTCAAGCCCCATTTGGGCTCCACATTAAGTGTGGAGCCTACTTAAAAAAAAGAAAAAAAAAAAAGAGAGAGAGAAAGAGAGAGACCAAACTAAACAAATTAGACAACTGATCTATTTCTCTAATTCTGATTTTTTATATATTTACTATGTGTCAGCATAGTAGATATGCTCCTAGTTGCTTAACCAGCGGTGCAGCATTCTATACATATGTAAAACTAAACTAAAATGAGTTATCCCTACATTTGGGACAATCTGGTAAAATGTAGGTAGTTGAATGTAGGACAAGAGAAATTAAGTTATGTGAATTGATTTGCAAAATTTTATACACAATTTTATTGTCCTCATATTATACATGCGGTTGGCTGCATTTATCCGTCAGTTCAGGCACCAAAGAATGTTCTTCTCATGGCATATAGCAGAAACACAAAAAAAAGGTGAAAAGGATAAGTAGAAACATACAAAGTTCCCTAAGTCTGGCACTAATGTGATAAGTGATAATTCACTTCTACTCATTTTTCACTGGCTTTGCCAAAGACAGTCATTTGGCCACACTTGCTATCTAAGGGATGAGAAGTATACTCTGGCTCTGGTGAGGTTATGTAATATTGCTGTAGGGAAGAAATAAAAACTTGTTCATAAGAATGCAATCTACCACTGAGATTGTAGAATCTTATTTTCTTCTTTTTGCCTCTTTCTATCTCTTTCTTGCTGATGAGGTTAATAGAGCTTAAACTGCAGCCAAGGAATGACAGAATTTTAGCATCCAAGTCACCAAACTCCTAGAAGGAATGTTTCCTTCAGAGCAAGATTTAGGTGTACTCCTATTAAATTAAAAGAAATACTAAATAGTGAGCATAAATCAGCAAAAAATATAAAAGTAAGTGTAAAATTGAATTATGCTAACTGATACAACTGATTTTTTGTTACTAACAAAATTCCACAAAAAGGAATTTTAAGCAGTGTTTTGGCTGGATGGGCTTATTTGTTGCTCAAAAGTATTTAAAGGTTGCCTATTAAGTTTTAGACTAGGTACTTGAATTATAATGGTTAAAAAATCTAGTTGATTTTTGCTTTTATTGGAAAGTACAAAGAGAATTTAAATTACAACAAAGAGGTTATTGGAAGCAATTTTTGAAATTTAGGAAAATGATGTTATTGTATAAGATTGAAGGTAATGAGGATGATAAAATATGGACATATGAGAGGTGTAGAATGGATAAAACTGTGTGGGTATGATTTGAAGGACAGATTTCTAGGAAAATCCGAACCTCCTTATCTTGAGGACATAAGGATATGGATGTGCAATTTAAATAAATTAGTATTAATAAAGGAAGACATTTTCTGAAAGATAATGTAAGCTTTCATTTCTGAAGATGCGTAGTTAGATATGGTGGTGAAAAATCTCAGGATAGATGTGAAGTAATGAGTTGAATCTACTATTTTGGACTTCAGAAAACAATTTGGAGGTACATATATACTGAAGTTAATCATCAGCATAATCATGACATTTAAAGTTATGACAGTTGAAAAAATCAATGTAAATAAGAATGGGAGGTCAAAGGGTAGGTAGGAGATTTTCGGACTTAGTCCTATGCCATAGGTATTTACTTCTCAGTTATTATAAAGAGGGTATAGAAGTGTTGCTGAGAAAGAATAGACAGATAAAATATGTAATATTTTATGTAATGTAATAAAAGACAGATAAAATATGTAATATCGTGAAGCAAAGAAAGAATAAATTTCAAGAGGTAGGAAATGGTCATCTTTATATGGCACTGTTGGGATGATTAAGTAAATGAAGGACTATAATTGTAGCAAGGAAGGATAAAATGTAGCACAGACAGTGCTGGTGAAGTGGTAGACATTGATTCTGACATTTTTACTTTGCAACCAACCTAAAAAGTGTGAAGTGCTAAGGCATTTATTTGTTTATTTTATCCTTTAAAATTTAAATTGCATTAATATGGAAAGTCATTCCTAATATGCCCTGATAGAGAGGAGGAGTTGTAAATTGTAACTTTTATTTTCTCATCATGAAAACCTTTGATATAAATAAAACCTTCATTGATCAGATATAAAATTACAACATTAAATGTCAGTTCCACTAAAAAAAATACTTTTGGACAGTCAGAATGGAGTGAAATAAAATCGCTTTTCCCAGACATGCAAATCTCCAGAGTAATACATTTACTCCAATATTGTATTCCATATTTCATGATTCAAACATATCCATGAAATTATTTCTGGGTTTAAATGTTTTTGAGTGGCAGAAAGAAATGAAAAATTTAGTTGAAACTGGGAATGTATGAAATTGTATTGCTCAAATAGGTTTCATTCAAATCTGTCAGTTTTCTTTCTGTTTCAGGAGAAAGTAATAGGAATATTGATCAAAAGCCCCCAATGTATCACTCTCCTTCATTTGCCCTAAACTTGAAAGACCCAAAGCTTCTGATCAAGTAGAGCAAGTGAATCCTTTACATTAAAAACCAAAACAGTTAATCTACAACCACAAAATTTTTAGCAATCTTTGAGGAAAAAAAAAGTATTATTAAGGTTTACTAAAGACATTTACCTGAGATTTTTGCTACAGTACTTTTCCCCTATTTTTCCCCTAGAGTAATATTATCATGAGTTCTAATTTCCAAGACCTCAGGCCTCAGAGAATGGCTGTGGTAGTTCTGCCAAACTCTAGTTCTGTACTTCTCAAGAATGTCTTTAATCAATGAGCTTGGTGGAAAGTTTAAATCAGATTTTCAATGAGGAATAAAATGTTTGTGTTCACAGCTATATGTATAAATTTGATACATTCTCAAAATCAGTACCCAATAACATGTGTATCCTACCTAAGAAGCTGAAGGATACATTATGATCAATAATTTTAATAATTCAGTCTTAAAATTCATAATCACATTATTTTTGGCTTAACGTAAAGTTTCTTCTATCAGTTCAATAAACCCTTTGACTAGATCAATATGGCTTTTATTTATGTATTTCCAGAGTCATATATTCCTTTTTTCTACCAGTTTATTTATACAAAAGTATCATGCACATAAAGTAAAAATTTCAAACTAGACAGAAAGCTGTAAAATGAAAAACAAAAGTCTTTTTTTAATAAAGATATTTATTTATTTATTTATTGGAGAGAGAGAGAGAGAGAGAGAGAGAGAGTGTGAGAGAGAATGTGTGTGTACAAGCAGGAGGGGCAGAGGGAAAGGGAGAAGCAGACTCCTCAGATGCAGGGCTTGATCCCAGGACCCTGAGATCATGACCTGAGCTAAGGTCAGACACTTAACAGGCTGAGCCACCCAGGCACACCAGAAGTCTGTTCAACAAAAAGACCCTCTCTCAAAATATACTTCTATTTTCTAGTTATCATGAACACGTTCTTTTTGACAACTGAAAAATAACCTATTATTTTGTGATACCATACTTTATTTAACTAACCTTCCAGTGATGTTCTTTGAATTGTTTTCTGTGTTTTACTATTATAGATAATCTTGTAGCCATTTTCAAGGAGATTACATAGAGCTTAATGTAATGCTGAAAGTGTATCTATATAGGAAATAATCAGTGAATTTGCTTGAGTAAAACTTGTATGTGTGTCTGTGTGCTTTTAATTTTAATAAGGTAAATTATTCTCTAGGATAGTGTTATCCAAAAGAACTCTCTGTGCTGATGAAAATGTTCTGTAAATCTGCATTGTCTAGTAAAATAATCTCTACCCATATGTGCTTTGAAATATGGCCCGTATGACTAAAGAACTGATTTGTAAATTTTACTTAATTTTAATTAATTTTAAATAATCGCACATCACAAATGGCTACCATATGGATGAACACATCTCTACAAAGTTGAAAATGATAATTATTTTATTCCACAAACTTGAAAATACTAAACATTTTCAAACATTTTAACCTTTGCCCTTATTGTGGAGGAAAAAAAAAAACATTTTTCCTTTGATTTTTGATTTGTTTTACTTTATCTTTGAGGATGAGCCTATTTGCATGGATTCAGTGGATAGTTGTTTTTTTTTTCTTTTTTGTTTGGCTATTCATCATTTTTATTATTAATTTGTTAGATGTTTCCATTTTAATTAATTAGCTTCCTGTGATCTACTTGAAAAGTATTTTAAAGTCATCATTTTCCCACATTTGTAACATTTTTCTTAGGCAGAAATTCAAAATTTTCATAGAAGATATTGATTAATCTCATTGTGGCTTTTGATACTTATGTTTTATTTAGAAAGAAAAGATTTCCATTTCTGAGATTATGAATGAGTTTAGATTTCATTTTCCTAATAATTTTATAGTTTTATTTTTTTATTTTTATTTTTTTAAAGATTTTATTTATTTATTTGACAGAGATCACAAGTAGGCAGAGAGGCAGGCAGAGAGAGAGAGGGGGAAGCAGGCTCCCCGATGAGCAGAGAGCCTGATGTGGGGCTCGATCCCAGGACCCTGGGATCATGACCTGAGCTGAAGACAGAGGCTTTAACCCATTAAGCCACCCAGGCACCCCTAGTTTTATTTTTACATTCAAAATTTAGCCATCCATAATTTGTTTTTCAGGACCCAAATATTATGAATTAATTAATTAATAATTGATTAAAAAGCCACTAACCAGTTTTTCTCCCAATAACTTTGAAAATCAATTATTATATGTTAAATCTGAATGCACTGTAGTCCAGTTATAACACATTTTGAAAAATTCAACTTATTCATTTGATTTCTTTTTACTCTCCCAAACCATAACTTTGTGGTATGTTGCAGAATCCAGTAGAGCTAATAATCCAATTTTTCCAATTATTAAAAAAAATAATTTTTCCAATTATTAAAAAATCAGGTCTCTGACAGTAACTACCCAGTGTTAGTGCAGACTATAAGCAAACTATAAGCAAAGTCCTTCATAAGAATGCCCCAGTTTCAGATGCCAGTTGCCAAATTTGCAACTGGCATCTGAACTTCTACTTGGCCATTTACAAATTTGAGGTCCCCCTATTGCCTCTTCAGGTTTGATAAATCACCAGTATGACAGTGAAGATGCCATTTTTGTGATTATGTTTTTATTATGAAGGATGTGACACAGAAATAGCCAAGCAGAAAAGATTTGTAGGGCCAGGTCTGGGAAGGTTCTGGACATGGAGCTTTCATGCTTTCTCTCTAGAGTCAGGGCACATCACCTTCCCAGAATACCACTGTGTTCATCAACCAGAGAACTTCACAGAGTGTGGTGCCCATAGTTTTTATTGGGGTCTCATTAGAAAGGCCTGATTGATTTAATCATTGTCCATGTAATTGAACTCAACCTCAAACCACCTTTCCTCTTGGAGGATGGACTGGCTCAAAGTTCCCATCTTCTAATCATGTAGTTGGTCTTTCTAGTGACTGAACATACAAGAGATTGAATATACAAGTAGGTAGAGGGGCAGATGGAGAAGCAGACTCCCCACTGGGTAGGGAGCCAAGTATGGGGCTGGGTCCCAGGACACTGGGATCATAAACTGAGCAGAAGGCAAACACTTAACCAGCTCAGTCACCCAGACACCCTTCATTTTGTTTTCTTAAGTAATTGTAGCCACTGATCTATTCTCCATCTGTATAGTTTCTTTTCTTTCATCATATCACTTACACAAAATTATATAATATTTTTTGTCTTTGCTCACTTATTAAAAAGCACTTGACATTCAATCAAGGTTTGTCTTAATGGTTTGTTCTCTTATTTTCTAAATAATACTTTATTGTACTGATATATCATTATTTTTTATCCATTCCCTGACTGAAGCACATTCAGTTTATTTTCAGTTCTGGTGATTATGTATAAAAGTACAGAATCATGTGCAAGTTTTTGTGTAAACATGCTTTTATTTATCTTGGCTACGTACCAACTAGTGGCATTGCTGAGCCATATTAGTTTTCTATTGCTGCTATAACAAATTACCATGTATTTAGCAGCTTAAACAACAAAAATGTATTATTTTACATTTCTGGAAGTCAGATGTCCAAAACAGGTCTCCCTGGGCTGAAATTAGTATGTCAGCAAGGCTGCATTCTTTATTGAATATCTAGGGGAAAATTCATTTTTTTGTTGCCTGCATTCCATTGGTCTCTTTCTCATTCTTCAAAAACAAGCATTGTTTTTCATTCACATTTCTCTGATTCTGACCTAAACTTCTTTCTCTCTTCTCACATTATAAGACCTTGGGGATGATATTGGGCCACCTGTGTAACCCAGTACAATCTTCCTATTTTAAGGTCAACTGATTAGTGATCTGCCACTTTAATTCCAACTTTCCATGTAACTTAACATATTCACAGGTTCCATGGTAAGAAATTGACATTTTTTAGTGGAGGGGGAAGAGGTGTCATCATTCTCCCAGTGATATATGCTGAGTATATATTTAACTTCATAAGGAACAGCCAAACTGTTTTCTCAAGTGGCTGTACCATTCTGTATTCCTTCAAGCAATGTGTACGAAAGAGTTCCTGTTGCTCTGCACTGGTATTGACAGACTTCTCAGTATCACTTCCAACATCAGTTTTAAGCCTTCTCTTTTTACTCCAAATGGGTCTTCCCACATGCTTCTAGTTATTTCAGCAGGTGATATTCCATGTCCCTATCACAGCTGCAATAGTTTATTATGAATTCTCTTTGAAAAATAGTATTTTCTTTCTTTCAGTGTGTTATGGCTTTCACTACCAATAGGAGGTGGAGAGTAACATCTAAGAACATTTTTATGTCTTTCTTGCAGTGAATGCTGTAGAATTCTACCAGTCCTTTATCACAGGGAACATTTTCAGGGCTTTCACCAATCATTTCTGTGAGTGCCCATGGAAGCCTATGAAGAAAAGCCTGCAAGTGGGTATGGATTCTCTTTATATCTGCACCCCTAAGGCTTATATATTTGACTAGACCACACCTGGTATTTACCATTTCCTCACTTTGAGGAACTGAACTGTACTTACTGGCGTCTAGTGGCATATATTTTTGTATATAAATTTCCACATACCCTTTTAGGTTCCTGTTTTTTCCTTAGATTTGGGGTTAGTTTTTAGTCTAGCAATGTCAGCCTCCTGATGAGTTCAGAAAACACTGTGAATGTTTATATTGTCTGGCTTAATTTTTGTAGTTATTGAATGGATAAGAACTATGCTTTCCCCAAGTTTCTATATCCTAAATATTTTTAACTCTGCAAAGATTTATTGGAATTTTTAGTACAAATTTATTATACAGTAGATTTCCCAATACTAAAAAAAAAAAAAAAAAGTATTCCTCGAGTCACTTGATTGTGATGAATCTTTAATATTCTGAATTCTACTTCCTAATATATTATTATTTTTAATTCATAGGAGTTTCAAAATATATATGTATTTTAATGTACCATTTCCTCTAGGTTTTAGTGTCATTGTTTTTAATGGATTGATGAAAAGTATTTGGATTTTGTTTTTAATCTCTGTATTCTTGAAAAATTTGAAGAGCACAGACATAATTTATTTCTCTGTGTTTTGTAAGAATTCCTGCCCTGGTCTATTTGGAATGCTATAACAAAGTAACTTCCTAAGTGGCTTATAAAAAGACAGAAATTTATTTTTTATGGTCTGAATACCAGGAAGAACTAGGAGGCTAGGGAGTTTAAGTCAATAGTCAGTATCTAATCAGAACCCATTGTAAAACAGCAGTGCCTGGGTGGCTCAGCTGGTTAAGCTTCAGATGTTTGGTTTCAGCTCAGGTCATGACCTCATAGGTCCTGAAATCAGGCTTCAAGTTCATCAGGGAGTTGGCTTGAGAGTCTTTCTCCCTCTGCCTCTCCCCTCCCCAACTTGCATGCCAGTGTGCATGCTCTAGCTCTCTCTTTAAAACAAAAATAAATTTTAAAAATATTTTAAAAAAGAAAGTTCTTCAAAATATTGTTATAGTTGCAGGCATTAGGTCATTGCAATCTTCTTATCACTTCGGAATATTTTTTTCCTTGAGATTTTTTTTTTAAACCAAATGCTTAGAAAATATTTTATTTTGTCTAGGTGTTTAAAGATTGTTGCATAGATTTTAGAAAAAAACATATTTGCCATTCTACCTTTCTTTTTTTTTTTGTAATGTTTTCCCCACTTTTTAATTTTAAGTATTTTTATGTTTTTTTCTACTTGTGTCTTTATTATGTTTTTGTTTATCCTTCCATGAGTATATTTTATTGCTCTATTAGTAATATTTTCCTTATACTATCTTTACTTGATATTGAGTTACCCTCATAATTTGCTTTATGCTTTTAGATAGTATTCATTTTTTTGATGCAAAAATGGGGAAATAATTGTAATACATATTCTGATTTTCCTTATTTTACTAATATTTTTACTTTTTTGGTTCAGGAGATTTATCTTACCCTACCCCATGTGACTCACTGTCAAGTATTTATTGTTTTTTTTTTTTTTTTCCAAAAAAAGAGATTTATCTCTGTCACATATTATCCTCATTTTATATAATACTAGAATGATTTACCTCTAACATGAAATACTAAATAAGAAATTAACATTAATATTAAAATATTTTCCTCCTATCATGGCATAATTGGTAAAAAAGAAACATTAGTGAAAATACAAGTTTATATTTTTAAATTTTTTATTGTTTCTATTTTAAGTTCATGGTGATTAGAAGATATTACTTGTAAACAGATGCTTTTAAAACTTGTATCAAGTCTTTTGAAATATTATTAGATGCCTTTGCTATTTAACTTAAAAATTCTGTGTTTGAGGATAAAACATTTTAGTGATTTAAATCACATGTTTAAAAAAAAAACATGATTTGTTATCCAAGTTGCCTTACTTTTTTCCTTGGGCATTACCTATATGATACCATTTACAGTAATTCCATTACTACTATACAGATGAGAAAATCGATGCTCAGAGATTAAAAAAAAACAGTAAATAGATTCAAACTGATATGCTCAACCTGTAGCGTCATTATTCAAAATAATCTGATAAAACTTAAGTTTCCTTTTTCAGATATTATGTCTTTGGCTAAACATGTTATTTTTCAATAAGTTGCAATGAAGGTGTTCTATATTTTTAATAATCAAACTTAAATAATGCTTTCCTTGTTAGGATTTCTTTATAAACTTTTTCCCCTCCTTTTCTTATCTCTTCTGTAATGAGTCTGTGCAAGGAAAATGAAAATATACAAATACCTATATGATATCTCTGTCAATGTTGTGTTTTAATATATATGTGTATTTCTATTGATATCTGTGCTCAGACTTCCTAGTGCCTATGGAAAACCAAATGATGTATTTTGATGACATTATTGAAATGAAGGAAACAATAAGCAGCCTTAAGCAAATTATTTACCAGACAGTTCACTTTTAGCCTTTGTAGTAAGAACACATTTAATGGCATTCAACACCATGCAAATAAATCCTTAAAATCTGTATAGTAAAAGAGGACATCATGAAGATCTATTTAAAATGGATTCTTTGAATTCTAGCTTATGTTAAAAATTCTGATTCTATATACGAGTAACATCTTGTAATTTAAACTATCTTTTCTGAGTATGTCAGCAGAAGTAGAGTTCATTAAGTTGATATAGATCTTTTCCTAACCTTAACCAGACTCCCAAGTATAAGTTTAGCAGAGTATTCATATGGAAAGCATCCTGAAACTGCTTACTTAATATAAAGTGCAACTTGTGCTATCTATTTCAAATTATGTATTTTGGGTCCCACTTTTTTGGAGAAAGAGCCTTATAACTCAATCTCCTTTCTAACAATTTCAGCAGAATCTAACTTTAAACACTTTACAGATAAACAGCTGAATTTTGAAATTACAGCCCATGACCACATAGGCCAAGCAGTATCTAACAACAACAAAGAAAAAATAAAAAAGAGCTAATACAAAAAAGAGAGTGGCAGTCTTAATCCAGTATAGGCAAATTTTAATTTTAATGTTATGAAACAATGTAGAAATATGATAGTTTAATATTCATGTTATGAAACATTATAGTTATATTTATGAAGTCATAAAACATTATAATTAATTGCTTAACTAAAAATTGAAATATGACCTGGCGATTCACAGACATGTACCCCTGGGGATAAAAATTTGTTTATAAAAAATAAAAATTAAAAAAAATTGAAATATGATCTTCCAACCCTTAACCAAATTGTCTTTGCTAAACTTCTACTTTAAAACACTTATTTATTTATTATTTATGTATATATGTATTTATTTGTTTGATTTTAAGAATCTATTCAGTAACTTCACCTTGTTCTCTCTTGTCTCTCTGTCCTATTCCATTCTGTCTGTAAACTCTGTCTTTCATGGTATCTGGCTTTTCTTTAACAATAATTTACATTTCATCTATGTATAGTTAACTCAAAGCTGACTGACAAATTTGGGATCATTCCCACCACCAATTCTTAACCTGTCCCTTTGCCCTGATTTATGTTTATTTTAAGATGGTGAGTCTTGTAAGATTCTTTTGTGTAAATAACCTGATCAGTGTATGCTGTGATACGGTAGCTCTTTCCTATGAAACTTTACATTGCTCCGTCTTACTGCACAATTGCCTTGTTTAATTTTTTGTCAATGATTTGCCATGTTGGTAGATTTTAAATTCATGATATTAACTCTTTGCTCTGTTTTCTGTCCATTCTTACTCATTCATCAAATATGGGCTTTTATTATTCATAGTATCATAAGTCATAATAAAACTTTGCAGAAAAATCTGATAATTCTCTTAATTTAGTAAACAAATTAAGTCTTCCAGACTTTAAGTAACTTACGGAAAGGTCACTCACACAAAATGGGAAGATCTAGGATTATTCACCCAGATCTAGTGTAATGGTTGAGTCCACACTTACCTGAGTTTTAGTTGAGCCACCTGAGATTTCAGGTCTTAGCAAAGTTGAAACAATGGGAGGGCTGTATGCAACCAAATATTTGAATTCAGTTTCAGAGTATGGACTGCGTGCAACCAAATATTTGAATTCAGCTTCAGAGTATGGATTATCTGAGATTCACATGAATCTTTAAGGAAATCAATTTGTAAATGGCCATGCAGTCGAATCCTATAGTAGGAAGTACCTGGAGTATGATTTTCTTTCCTGTTTTGTTTTGTTATTCAGTGTAAGCAGTGAAATAATAATGTTTTCAGTGAAGGTAATGTGTGCACATATGTGTGTGTGTGTGTGACTGTGTTTAATTTTTATTCCACTGCAGGGTCTAACCAAAGTTTGGCTCTTTTTATGGATTGAATGCCTTTTAAACTTATCTCATTTTTTAAAGTCATATAAAAAGATAGATTAGGTAGTTTGGAAATGAAATTGAAAGCAAGATCCATATGCCTTTATATGGCTTATTGTCTATTGGGGGAATAAGCAAGTAAACTAGCTATTAATCCCAATGATTGGTTAATTCCTGTGGCAGCTTAACCTTAAGAAGTACAGGAGGCTTTTAAATTAAATATTTCAGGGAAGAATAGTGTCAAGGAATCTTTCTTTGTTAATGTAACATAAAAGCCACAGTTTGAAAGAATTACAGAAATGAACCAGGAAAAAAAAATTGAAGTGCTGAAGTGTTTTGCAGAGTCTGGATAAGAATATATATATATGTGTGTGTGTGTGTGTGTACGCACGCACGCACACGTGTGTGTGTGTGCACATGTGCACATGTCTATAATGGCAGTTCCAGTATTGTTTTGAAGCCTGGCTGTTTTGTAGGTAATGTAGAAATATGCAAGGTACAGGTACCTGGATACCCTACGTATCCCACTATTCCTTGCTGTGCACTCTGCAATCTCAGTGGAGGATAAATGGCCACAAGATAAAGAAATGGGCTCATTATCAAGGAGTGGAAGATGTGGGAGAAAGAAAAGGATGAGTCCAACTTGCAACAATAGGAACAATAGTTCCCATCAACTCATCTATAAAAACATAAGCTAAGGCCTAAACTATTGGCCATAAGCCAGATAGTCATTAATAATGAAAAGAGCTGACTTTCATTAGAGATTAAAAGGCAAATTTACAAAGGAACAAAATTAGTTATCTGAAAAGCAAAGTCACTGTGAAACAGAGGCAAAAAATTGAACAATCTACAAATGAGGGGAAGACCAAACTCATAGAGCCTTGAGGACAATAATTAAACAAAAAGACACGATGAATATCCCCAGAAAGAATAAGAAGGATATTGAATTAATAAAGGGTAGTTGTAAGTTAAAAACTCTTAAGAGATATTGGAAAGGAGAATTAAATTGTTGAGGAAAAAATTAAATAACTTGGTTGCATAATGAGTAGACAGAGCCAAAGAGTATTTTCTCTTTTTTATATTATTGTATATTTCTATACAGTAAAATATAGTAAACTTAAGTGTATAGTTTGATGAAACTTGAGAATGTATTCATGCATGTTATCATCATCATTCCTTTTCCTTTTCCTTCACCCCAGAAGAAGGCCTTCTGACCTCTTCCAGTTAATGCAGTGCTCCTTGCCTCTCCACACACAAACATATGTATGCAGTCCTGGTTCTTATCAACAAGATTAGCTTTATCTGTTTTAGAATATATTATAAATCAAATTATACAATACTATTGTATTGTATGGCTTTTTTTTCACTCAGTACAATGTCTTTGAGATTCATTTAAGTTCTATCAGTAGTAAATTCATTTTAGTAGCTGAATAGTGGTTTTATTGTACTGATAAGTTATAATGTGTTTGTCCAGTCTGATAGTTGACAGACAATTGTGTTGTTTCCAGTTTTTTATATTTTGCCAAAAACTTCTGTGTATGTTCATATACTAGCATTCTTTGCGTATTTGATTTGATAAACATTTATCTTGTGTAATTGTTGGGTCTAAAGTTTGATGTGTAGAACTTTACTAGAAACTACCAGTTTCATGAGTTGGTTTTAACATTATACATTTCAATAACAACACTTGGACATTGGTTATTTATATTACCATTTTTTCTTTTAATTAATAAGCTTTACTTTTTTAGGGCAGTTTAAGTTCAGAGCAAAATTGAGCAGAAGGTATAGAGTTCCCACATATCAAATACCGCCAAATACCTACAACCTTTCCCCACCATCAACATCCCACACCAGACTGGTACATTTGATACAATACATGAACATACATGACCCATCATTATTGCTTAATATCCATAGTTTACATCAGAGTTCATGCTTGGTGTTATATATTCTATGGCTTATGACATAATTATAATGATGCATATCTATCATGATAGCTTCATTACAGAATTGTTTCACAGTCCTACAAAACCTCTGTGCTCTGCCTATTCATTTCTCCATCTTCTCAACAATTAACCTTTTCTCTTTCCATGGTTTTGTCCTTATACCATATATAGCCTTTCTATATTGACTTCTTTCATGTAATATCATATAATCATATGCGTTAAATTTTCTTCCATGACTTTGCATGGCTTGATAGCTCATTCATTTTTAGCACTGGATAATATTCCATTGTTTGTATGTACCATAATTTATTTATAAATTCACCTACTGAAGATCATCTTGGCTGGTTCCAGGTTTTTGAAATTATGAATAAAGTAGTAATAAGCATCCATGTGCAGAGTTTTGGGTGGATGCAAGTTTTCAGCTTCTTTGGATAAATACCAAAAAACCCAATTAATGGATTGTAGGGTAAGAATATGTTTAGTTTCATAAGAAACCACCAAACTGTTTTCCAAAGTGAATGAAACAGTTTACCTTTCCACGAGCAATGCGTGGGAGTACCTGTTGCTCCACATCGTTGCCAATGTTTGGTGTTGTCACTAATCTGGATTTCAGAGATTCTGACAAATATTTAGTGTATTTCACTGCTGTTTTACTTTGCAATTCCCAAATAACATAAGAAACAATATTTTTTCATATGCTTCCTTACCATCTATAAATCTTCCTTGATGAAATGTCTGTTGAGATCTATAGTCCAATTTTTAATTGTGTCATCATTTTCTTATTGTAGAGTAGGAGTTCTTCGTATATTTTGGGTAACAGTCTATTAGATGTGTCTTCTGCAAATATTTTCTCTGAGTCTGAAGCTTGTTTGCTCATTCTCTTGACATTGTCTTTCACAGAAGTATTTAATTTTAATAATCAGTTTGTCAATTCTTTCGCAGATTATGCTTTTGATGTTATATCTAAAAAAGTCATCACCATACTGAAGGTTACATCTAGATTTCCTCTTATGTTATCTTCTAAGAATTTAGAGCTGTGTGTCTTATATTTAGGTCTGTTACTTACTTTGAGTTAGTTTTTATGAGGTGTGTAAGATCAGTATGTAGATTCACTTACTCGCATGTCAATATCCAGTTGTGCCCGCACCATTTGTTGAGAAGACAGCCTTTGCTTCATTGTACTGTCTTTGCCACTTTGTTGAAGAGCAGTTGACTATATTTATGTGGGTCTAAGACTGAGTTCTCTAATCTGTTCCATTGATCTATCTGTTTGTTCACCAATATAATGCTTTTTTTATTACTGTAGGTTTCTTATAAGTCATGAAGTTGGGGGATGTCTGCCTTGTGGCATTGTTCTTCTTCAATAAAGAGTTGGTTATCCTGGGTCTTTAGCTTATCCATATAAACTTTAGAATTAGTTTGTCAATATCCACAAAATAGCTTGCTGTGCTTTTGATTGGAATTACATTAAATCTATAGATCAATTTGGGATGAACTGATATCTTGACAATATTGAATCTTCTTATTCATGAACATGGGGTATCTTTCCATTCATTAGTTCTTTTAGATCTCTCAGAATTTGAGATCTCTCATATAGATCTTGTACATATTTTGTTAGATTTATACCTAAATAGTTCATTTTTGCCTGCTAATGTAAATGGAATTTTGTTATTAATTTCAAATTCCATTTAGTCATTGATATATAGTTGATATATAGAAAAGTGATTTACTTTTGTATCTTAAACTTATTATGCAACCTTGCTACAATAGCTTATTAGTTCTAGGAGTTATTTTTAATTATTTTGGGTTTTATGCATAGGCAATCATGTCAGTTGTGGAAAAAAAAGTGTTTTATTTCTTCCTTCTCAATCTGTATACTTTTTTATTTTTCCTTTTCTTGTCTTACCTTATTAGCTAAGAATTTCAGTATGGTATTGAAAAATACCGCTAAGAGGAGAATTCTTTACCTTATTCCTGATCTTAGTGGAAAATATTTAAGTTACTTACCATTAAGTATGATGATATTAGTTGTAGGTTTTTGGTAGATGTTATTTATCAAATTGAGGAGGTTCCCCTCTATTTCTAGTTTGCTGAGAGGTTGTTTTTTTTTAAATCATGAATTAATGTTGGATTTTCCAATGCTTCTATTGAAATGATCCTGTGCATTTTCTGTTTTAATCAGTTGATGTTATGAATTATATTATTTGATTTTTGAAAGTTGAACCAGCCTTGCATGTCCAGGATAAATGCCACTTGTTCATGATGCATAATCTGTGCTATACATATTAACTAGCATTTTGTTGAGGACTTTTGAATTTATATTTATGAGAGATATTGGAGTATAGTTTTCTTTTCTTGCAATGTCTTTATCTGGTTTTAGTTCAGGCAATACTAGACTCATAGAATTAGTTAGGAAGCATCCCTTATGCTTTTATCTTCTGAAAAGATTGATAATTTCTTTTTTAAATGTCTGGTAGAATTCACCAATGAAGCCACCTGTTATTGGCACTTTCTGATTTGGAAGGCTAATGAGTTATTGATTCTGGAATTTTGTTTATTTTGTTTTTGCTTTTTAAGAGATATAGGACTGTTCAGATTGTTT
>PISX010024312.1:0-28132 GCA_004024625.1 Mellivora capensis
AGACAAACCATAAGTGACTCTTAATCTCACAAAACAAACTGAGGGTTGCTGGGGGGAGGGGGTCGGGAAAGGTGGGTGGGGTAATGGACATTGGGGAGGGTATGTGCTATGGTTAGTGCTGTGAAGTGTATAAACCTGGCGATTCACAGACATGTACCCCTGGGGATAAAAATTTGTTTATAAAAAATAAAAATTAAAATAAATAAATAAATAAATAAAAAAGAAAGCTTCTACTTTAATATAACCATCCCAGCACCTTCAACCTTGGACTTCCAAGCTTCCAGAGCTGTGAAAAACAAATTTATTGTTTATAAGGTACCCAGTCTGTGGTGTTTTGTTACAGCAACCTAAACAGACTAAGACAAAAACCCAGTTTGTTTTTTGAAAAGACCAACAAAATTAACAAACCCTTAGCTAAACATGAGAGAGAGAGAGAAAGAGGGACTCAACTAAAATTAGAAATGAAAGAGGGGACATTAAAAATTCGTGGGTCACAGAAATAAAAAGAAGTATAGGAGAGTACTATGAATAGTTAATAAACCAAAAAATTAGATAACAGAGAAGAAATGGTTAAATTCTTAGAAACATATAACCTACCAAGACTGAATCGTGAAAAAATAAAAAATATCAGCAGACTTGTAACTACTAAGGAGATTGAAGCAGTAATCAAAACCATCTCAACAACAACAACAAAAAATCCCAGAACTAAAGGGCTTCAGGGGAGAATTCTATCAAACATCAAACATCTAAGGAAGAATTAGCACCAACATTCTCAAACTCTCCCAAAAAACTGCAGAGGAAGGAACACTTATAAACTTACTCTGTGAGGCCAACATTACTATGATATAAAAATTATACAAAAATAAAACATGAAAAGCACAGATCAATATCCTTAATGAGTACTGATGTAAAAATCCTCGACAAAATACTAGCAAATCAAATTCACAGCACATTAAAAGAATTATATACCATTACCAAGTGGAATTTATACCAGGAATGTAATAATAGTTCAACAAATAAAAAGTAATAATTTAGGGGCACCTAACTAGCTCAGTCAGTTAAGCATTTGTCTCTTAATTTCTGCTCAGGTCAAGATCTCAGGGTCACTGAGATCAAGACCCCTGTTGGTCTTGTGCCTACTTAGAATTCCCTCTCTCCTTCTGCCCCTCATCCCCAGTTCACACTCACTCTCTCTTACTCTCTCTTTCTCTCTCTCTTACTCTCTCTTTCTCTCAGAAAAAAACAAACAAAAAAAAGCAATCATTATGAAAACCACATGATCATCTCAATTGATGCAGAAAAGTATTTGGCGAAATTCAACAACCTTCCGTGATAAAAAACACTCAACAAATCAGAAATCAAAACTACTCAACATATCACCTTATACCCACTAGGATGGCACCTATCAAAAGGTAATGAATTTAGCAAAAAATTTAATGTTTCTTTTACCACAATTTTATTTTTTTTAAATAGGTTCCATGCCTCGTGTGGGGCTTGAACTCACAACCCCAAGACTGAGTCACAAGCTCTAAAGACTGAGCCAGCCAGGCATCCCTCTTTTACCACAGTTTTTAAAGAGGTCTTAGTGACTTAAAACAGAAAAAAAGAAAATTTTCCCCATTTTTTCATTTATTTAAAACTGTTTAAATCAAAAATAAAAACTAATGAGGAGCTAAATAACATATGTATAAGTAAAACATAGGACAAACAACATAAAGGAAAGGAGATGAAAAATTGAATTGTACACTTATAAGGGCCTCATATTATATGTGAAGTGATGGAAAATTATTTGAAGAAAGATTTTTGATAAGTTAAAAATTCATATTGTAAACCTTAGAGAAATCACAACAAACAAAAATCAATGAGGTAACACTAATACATCAACAGTGGAGATAAAATGAAATAAAAATTACTCTGTTGACCCAAAAAGGCAAGAAGGGGGAGGGGAATGCAGGGAGGAACAAAGAACAGATTGTGACAAGTAGAAAAAAATGACAAGACTTTAGATATAAACTATAATACATCAGGACACTCCCTACTTTTGGTTATGATAGTGTGAAGAGGTTGGCAAATGCTCCTCAAACAAAAACACTGAACAATATCATCAAAATCGACCATTTTGGGATGCCTGGGTCGCTCAGTCAGTTAAGCGTCTGCCTTTGGCCCAGGACATGAACCCAGGTTCCTGGAAATGAGTCCCATTTTGGGTTTCCTGCTCAGTGGGAAGCCTGCTTCTCCCTCTGCCTCTGCCTCCACCTCCCCCTACTTGTGCTCTCTCTGTCAAATAAAATCTTCCAAAAAAAAAAAAAAAATCAACCAGTTTGTGCCTTAAGAAAATTGACAGTGGCTGAAAACTTCCCAATTTGGAGGCACCTGGGTGGCTCAGTCAGTTAAGCATCTGCCTCCAGCTCAGGTCATGATCCTGGGGTCCTGGGACTGAACCCAACACCAGTCTCCCTGCTCAGAGGAAAGGCTGCTTCTCCCTCTCCCACTGCTCCTCCCCACCTTGCACACTCACACTCTCTCCTTCCCATAAATAAATAAAATCTTTTTAAAAGACAAAAAACTTCCCAAATTTGACAACATTAATTAATACATGCAAGAAGAAAAACAAATCCCAAGTAAGATAAACACAAAAAGATCCACATCTAGACACACTGTAGTCAAACTGCTAAAAGACAAAAAGTCTTAAGAAAGCAGTAAGAGAAAATGACTCCTCATGAATAGTAGAACAAGAATATGATTAACAGCCAACTTCTCATCAGAAACCAGGCCAGTCCAAAGATAGTGAAAGGAAACACTCAAAGGGCTAAACAAATAGTATCTCTAATTCTAAATACAGCAAATTTATCTTCTACAAATGCAGGGGAAATAAGGACATTCCCAGATAAACAAAAACTGAAAAAATCGGTTGCTAGCAGACCTTCTTTATAAAAAATAATAAAGAACTTCTGAATTAAAGGAAACGCCAAATATTTACATAAACATAAAAGATATACTTATCTTGAAAAACATAAGATTATTTTAATCAATAATTATAGTATTATATTATTGAAATTACAACATACTTAGGTATAATATATTTATATATACATATATAAATATAGACTTAGATATAAAAGAAAGAGTAAAGAAATGGGGCTATATTAAAGCAAATTTGTTATATTTTACTGGAATTAAGTCAACCCAAAGTTGATCACAATAAAGAGAAATACTATATTGAACAACTATAGTTGCTCTAAATCCCTAAAGCAACTACTAAGGAAAAACTGGGAAAAAAGTAGTTAACAAAACTCTACTGGTTAATTACATTAAATATATATGGAGTCAACCAACACCAAAGAAACACAAATATGTTATAAAAACATATCAGCAGCTATATGCCAACAAATTAAGCAATCTGGAAGAAATGGATGCATTCTTAGAGACATATAAACTACCAAAACTGAAACAGGAAGAAAGAGAAAACCTGAACAGACTCACCCATAACCAGCAAGAAAACTAAAGCAATAATCAAAAATCTCCCCAAAAACAACAGTCCAGGGCCAGATGGCTTCCCAGAGGAATTCTACCAAACATTTAAAGAAGAATTAATACCTATTCTTCTGAAGCTGTTTCAAAAAATAGAAATGGAAGGAAAATTTCCAAACGTTTTCTATGAGGTCCCTTGATCCCAAAATCCGACAAAGACACCACCAAAAAGGAGAATTACAGACCAATCTCCCTGATTTACATGGACGTAAAAATTCTCACCAAGTTAATAGCCAATATGATCCAAAAGTATATTCAAAAGATAATTCACGATGACCAAGTAGGATTTATTCCTGGGCTGCAAGGGTAGTTCAACATCCTCAAATCAATCAATGTGATATATTACATTAATAAAATAAAGGACAAATGATCCCAGGGTCCTGGGATCAAGCCCTGCATCGGGCTCTCTGCTCGGCAGGGAGCCTGCTTCTCCCCTCTCTCTCTGCCTGCCTCTCTGCCTACTTGTTATCTCTGTCTGTTAAATAAATAAATAAAATCTTAAAAAAAAAAAAAAAGAAAGGACAAGAACCATATGATCCTCTCAATAAATGCAGAAAAAGCATCTGACAAGGTACAGCATCCTTTCTGGTTTTGTTGTTTTGGTTTTTTTTTTTAAGATTTGGTTTGTTTATTTATTTGACAGAGACACAGCAAGAGATGGAACACAAGCAGGGTGGGGGTGGGGGAGGTTAGAGAAGGAGAGGCAGGCTTCCCACTGAGCAGGGAGCCTGATGCGGGGTTTGATCCTAGGACCCTGGGATCATGACCTGAGCCAAAGGCAGATGCTTAATGACACTCAGGCACCCCACAGCTTCCTTTTTTGATTAAAACTCTTCACAGTGTAGGGCTAGAGGGAACATACCTCAATATCATGAAAGTCATACACAAAAAGCCCACAACAAATCTCAGGAACACAGCAGGGACATCAACTCTCACCACTGTTGTTCAACATAGTACTAGAAGTCCTAGTTTCAGCAATCAGACAACAAAAAGAAATAAAAGGCATCCGAATAGGCAAAGAAGAAGTCAAACTCTCACTCTTCACAGATGACATGATATTCTGTGGAAAACCCAAAAGACTCCACCCCAAAATTGCTGAAACTCATTCAGGAATGCAGCAAAGTGGCAGAATATAAAATCAATGCACAGAAATCAGCGGCAATTCTATATACTAACAATGAGACAGAGGAAAGAGAAATTAAGGAGTCAATCGCATTTACAACTGCACCAAAAACTGTAAGATACCTAGGAATAAATCTAACCAAAGAGGCAAAGAAAGAATCTATACTCGGGAAAACTATAGAACACTCATGAAAGAAATTGAGGAAGATACAAATAAATGGAAAAACATTCCATGCTCATGAACTGGAAGAAAAAATATTGCTAAAATGTTTATACTACCTAGAGCAATCTACATATTCAATGCAGTCCCTTTCAAAATATCATCAACTTTTTTCACAGAGCTGAAACAAATAATCCTAAAATTTGTAAAGAACCAGGAAAGACCCTGAATAGCCAAAGGGATGTTGAAAAAGAAAACCAAAGCTGGTGGCATCACAATCCTGAACTTCAAGCTCTATTACAAAGCTGTAATCATCAAGACAGTATGGCACAAAAAAAAGACACATAGATCAATGGAACAGAATAGAGAACTCAAAAACAGACCCACAACTCTGCAGTCAACCAATCCTGGACAAAGTAGGAAAGACTATCCAATGGAAAAAAAGACAGTCTCTTCAACAAATGTTGGTGGGAAAATTGGACAGCCACATGCAGAAGAATGAAACTGTACCTTTCTTACACCATACACAAAAACAGACTCAAAATGGATGAAAGACCCAAACTGAGATAAGAATCTATCAAAATCCTAGAGGAAAATGCAGCAGCAACCTCTGTGATCTTGGCCACAGCAACTTCTTGCTAGACATGTCTCCAAAGGCAAGGGAAACAAAAGCAAAAATGAACTACTGGGACTCCATCAAGATAAAGTTGTTTTTGTTTTGGTTTTTTTTTCTAATTTTATTTATTTGATAGACAGAGATTACAAGTAGTCAGAGAGGCAGGCAGAGAGAGAGGAGGAAGCAGGTTCCCTGCTGAGCAGAGAGCCTGATGTGGGGCTCGATCCCAAAACCCTGAGACCATGACCTGAGCCGAAGGCAGAAGCCTTAACCCACTGAGCCACCCAGGCGCCCCCAAGATAAAGTTTTTGCACAACAAAAGAAACAGTCAACAAAACCAAAAGACAACTAACAGAATGGGAGATGATATTTGCAAATGACATTTCAGATAAAGGGCTAGTATCCAAAACCTATAATAAACTTATCAAACTCAACACCCAAAGAACAAACAATCCAATCAAGACATGGGTAGAAGACATGAAAAGACATTTCTCAAAAAAGGACATCCAAATGGACAACAGACACATGAAAAAGTGCTCCACATCACTTGGCATCAGGGAAATACAAATAAAAACCACAGTGAGATACCACCTCACACCAGTCAGTAATGGCTAAAATTAACCACTCAGGAAACAACAGATGGTGGTGGTGATTCAGAGAAAGGGGTACCCTCCTACATTGTTGGTGAGAACATAAGCTGGTGCAGCCACTCTAGAAAACAGAATGGAAGCTCCTCAAAAAGTTGAAAATAGGGGCATCTGGGTGGCTCAGTGGGTTAAAGCCTCTGCCTTCGGCTCAGGTCATGATCCCAGGGTCCTGGGATCGAGCCCCGCATCGGGCTCTCTGCTCAGCAGGGAGCCTGCCTCCCCCTCTCTCTCTGCCTGCCTCTCTGCCTACTTGTGATTTCTGTCTGTCAAACAAATAAATAAAAACTTTAAAAAAAAAAAGTTGAAAATAGAGCTACCTTATGCCCCAGCAAGTGCACTGCTAGGTATTTACACCAAAGATACAGTATATATTTTTTTTAAAGATTATATTTATTTATTTGTCAGAGACAGAGGGAGGGAGCACAGGCAGCCAGAGGCAGAGGGAGAAGCAGGCTCCCCGCTGAGCAAGGAGCCCGATGTGGGACTCGATCCCAGGACCCCGGGATCACGACCCGAGCTGAAGGCAGCCACTTAACCAACTGAGCCACCCAGGCATCCCTACGCCAAAGATACAAATATAGTGATCTGAAGGGGCACCTGCACGATGCTTATAGCAGCAATGTCCACAACAGACAAACTATGGAAAGAGCTGAGATGTCCATCGACAGATGAATAGATAAAGATGTGATATATATATATATATATATATATATGATGGACAACTACTAAGCCATCAAAAAAAATGAAATCTTGCAACAACATGGATGGGACTAGAGGGTATTATGCTAAGCAAAATAAGTCAATCAAAGAAGGACAATTATCATATGATCTCACTCATATGTGGAATTGAAGAAACAAAACAGAGGATCGATCATAAGGTAAGATAGGAAAAAATAAAACAAGATGAAATCAGAGAGGAAGACAAACCGTAAGACTCTTAATCATAAGAAATAAACTGAGGGCTGCTGGAGGGGAGGTAGGTGGGGAATGGACATTAAAGAGGGCACATGAGGGGTGCCTGGATGGCTCAGTGGGTTAAAGCCTCTGCCTTCGGCTCAGGTCATGATCTCAGGGTCCTGGGATCGAGCCCCACATCGGGCTCTCCACCAGCAGGGAGCCTGCTTCCCTTCCTCTCTCTCTGCCTGCCTCTCTGCCTACTTGTCATCTCTGTCTAATAAATAAATAAAATCTTAAAAAAAAAAAAGGGCACATGATGTAATGAGCACTGGGTATAGGACCGATAAATCACTGACTTTTATCTCTTAAACTAAGAAATTATATGTTAATTAATTGAATTTAAATAAAAAATAAAAAATTTTTTTAAACAAAGTATGATAAATTCAGTGGAAAAAAAATCTTGAACTTTCTATCAATTGAATTGGACATTTAATCGTTTGTCAAGTTTGGATCTATTTACCTGAAAGGAATCTTTCACCCAGATTTCTTTTAGAGACTTATAAAAGGAAAAATCCCCAGTGTTTTATCAAGAATAGTTAATTTATTATTTCATTCTGTAAAATTCAGTGGACAGTCTTACCCTCCACCCTGTGACTTCAGCTACTGCCAACACCACTATAAGAACTGTTAAGTAGAAAGCAGATTATTAGTTCCTATTTCCTAGGTCCTTTTAGATCAGAATTTAAATTCTTATACCATTACCGGCACATTTATTTGTAATTAAGCACTATATGCTAAACCCGAATTCATAGCTTGCTGTGATTAGCATACAAATGGAAGCAAATAATACATTCCTAATTCTCTTTTAAGAATTAAGTTAAACTGTCCATAAACTAATGAGTAATTTTTAAAAATCATGGAATGTCAGTTGCCACAAACTTTTCTACAACTTATGCACTGCTGGAATAGAAATGATTCAGAAGCTCTTTTGTATTAAAGGAACTGTGAAGATCTGAAAAAACTAAATGGGTAGTTAACATACAAACTCCTATAAAATAAAAAATAACAGGATGTTTACTTTTAAATTGAAGCTATGGTTTAATATTTATAAAATTATGTGACAAATAAATGTGAAGAAACTTCAAAAAAAAGGAAAAAATATACATATTTATGGAGTCAAATCATTCCAATTAAAAGAGATTGTGAAATTGGATTAAAAAGGCAAGATCCAACTACATGATATCTACAAAAAACTCACCTTATATAAAGACACAAAGAGGTTAAATAAAAGACTGGAAAAATACAAACCATGTGAAACTAATCAAAACAAAGCTGTAGTAGTTGTATTGATATCGGGCAAAGAAGACTGCAGAGAAATTAATGTCAGCAGATAAAGATAAAGAGGGATATTTCATGATAAAAGGATCAATTTACCAGAAGATATAACAACCCTACACATGTAAGAACCCTAAAACACAGCTTATAAAAACATGGAAAACTGAAAGAATTTAAAAGAAAAGGACAAATCCAAAATAATTATTGGAGTTTTCAACTCTTCTCTTAATAACTGATACAGTAAGTTTACAAAAAAGCTTACAGTAAGTTTACAAAAAAGTCAGTAAGAATATAGAAGACAAACAATACTATCAACCAATTAAGTTCTTTATTTCATATCTTTTATTTCTAGCTTCTTTATACAATTTTTTTCAATAATTTCCATTGCTCTCATAAATTCTCCTAACTCTTCACAGGTGTTGTTCACCTATCACCAGATACTTTTAACACAGTAATCATCATAACTTCAGAGTCCCTGTATGATAGTTCCAGCATCTGGACCATCTCTGAGTCTGGTTTGGTAGACTATTTCATCTTTTGACAAAGATTTTCCTTGCTTTTGGAGGTGTTGTATTATTTCCACTTGAATCCCAGACAGTCTCCCACTCCCCAACCACAAACACAAAAACTGATACAGAATTGCCTAGTCTAAGTGCCTCTGCGGGAACAAAAAAGGCACATACATGATACAGGAGTTGTGTCCTAATACACAAAGAATTCTTATCAATAGTAAGACAAAAATCCAAAAATAAAAATGGCAAAAAATATGAGCAGACATTTCACAAAAAAATATACATAGAGCTAACAAGCATATGAAAAGAAAAAATACCAACAAATGGCTAATGAGCATATTGTCTCATGAGGGAAATAAAAAATAAAACTACAATAAGATACCACCACCCCCCAAAATGGCTAAAATTAAAAAGATAATACTGAGTATTGGTAAGGATATGGAACAAAAGGATGTCTCATACACTGATATTGGAAATGAAAAGTTAGTGGCTTTAAAAAAAAGATGAGCAGTTCTTCTAAACTTATTGGCACGCACTTATACAATTCTACTTCCAGGCATTTACCTGAGAAAAATAAGAACAAATGTCCACCAAAGACTTGTACACATATATTCATAGCAGCCTTATTCAAAACAACCAAAAACTGGGAAAAAAAAATCCAAATGTCCATCAACTAGTAGGTGAATAAACAAACTATGGTAAATCCATACACTAGAGGAGAATACTGAAAGGGTTCTAGGCAAAGCCCCCTCCCCTGCCAAGCTTACAGACAAAACTCATAGGTGTCTATACTTGGCCCTAATGCTTTGTTTTTCCGGGTCATGGTGCCCCTCCTTCTCAGAAAATAGACCAACACAAAACACATTCTTCTCGAGCAGGACCACAACCCACATCCCAGATGAGCCACGAACAGAGTCCCCCAAGAAACCTGTCACCTCCTGCTCTACCTGGCCAAGAGTTGACCACCTCCTCACACACCCTCCTCTCCCATGGGCACAGCTACAACCCTCTCACATCCTTAAAAAAGGCCCAGCCTAATAGAAACTTAGGGCCAACATCTCTCCTGATGTCTGGCCTCTCTCCTCCCTTTGAGAGTGAATGAACTCTGTCCTGCTTGTTGCTCTGTGCTTTGTGCAATTCTTTGCCACCCATGTCACTGTCAAATACTGGCAAAAACAAAACAAAACAAAACAAAACTCTGCAAAGATCCCAAACAAATCTCAAAATGATTATTATGGAGCCAAAAAAAAATTTTTTTTAAATCAAACCAAAAGAGTAAATTTTATTCTATGTGAATTACATCTCAATAACAATTACCAAAAAAAAAAAAAAGTATCTAAATGTAGTTGTAAGAAGGGATGCCTGGGTGGCTCAGTCTGCTAAGCATCTGCCTTAGGCTCAGGCCATGATCCCAGCGTGCTGGGAAGGAGTCCCACATCAGGCTCCTGGATCAGTGGGGAATCTGCTTCTCCCTCTCCCTCTGCCTGCCGCTCCCTCTGCATGTGCTCTCTGACAAATAAATAAGTAAAATCTTTAAAAGCTAAATGTATGTATGTATGTATGTAGTTGTAAGGAAATTATTCGTGATTATAGAAAGAGCAATTTAGTGGCATGGTAAAGGCAGAAGCCAAACTGCAATGGTATGAGACAACAGAATCAAGTGAAGGGTAAGTAACAACAATTATGGATCACCCTCCACTTTAAGTTTCTGGAAAGGATAAATGACTGGAGACAGGAGTTTGAGAAAGAAGATAAAGTCAAACAAACAAAAACCCACTGAAAATGCCTGAATAAGTGTAGGTGCTGTTTTGAATGAATTCGTAAAATAAAGGAAAACTGAAAATACAAGTGACAAGAAGAGATAACTACCAAAGCATGTCCCTGAAAAGGTTGGAAGGAACGAGATCCAAAGCACATGTGGACAGAACTGACTTAACTTCAAAGGGTTGGGGACACCTTTCTCATTATAATAGGACAAAAGGATGAGCAGACTTAAACAGTAGATTAATGGCAGAAAGCTAAGGGAGCTCTTATATACTGACTTCTATTTGCTTTAGGAAGCCAGAGGGATATTCATCTACTGTGAGTGAGGAAGTTAAAATCCAAGATTTGAGAATACTGGACCGTATTTGAAATAGCCAGAGTGGAGAACAAAAACAAAACAAGACAAAACAAAACACCTCATGAAGTTTAAAAGGATTACTAGATAGCACTGAAGGCTTTTTTGAGGCCTTGTTAGAGAACCATCCATTTAAAATGGCAATTGTTGGGGCACCTGGGTGGCTCAGTCAGCTGGGCATCTGCCTTCAACTCTGGTCATGATCCCAGGGTCCTGGGATCGAGCCCCACAGTGGGTTCCCTGCTCAGTGGGAAGCCTGCTTCTCCCTCTCTTCCTCTGCCTGCTGCTTCCCCTACTTGTGCTCTCTCTATCAAATAAATAAAAAAATTTTTAAAACAAAATAAATAAATAAAATGGCAATCGTCAAGGTTTCGTATTTTCTTCAGCACTGCTCACAAGTCTTAAAGTATGTAAGGAAAAAGCAAACAGTGGAATCAGGCATTTTGCCAGAGACATGCTGCAGAAGAACAATGACATAAAGGAATTAAAGATACTGGTGAAAGAATGGCTAAGACATGGACCTGGTAAGAAAGAAAAAAAAAAAAAAAGGGGGGCTAATAAGCAGGGGGAAAGAGCAAAGTAGATACTATGAACCAAAAACCATATACATATTCCTACTAGAAAAAGAGTAAATCTCTTAAATTTTCAAAAATATTCACTACTATGCTTCAGAAAGCAAAGGTGTTTCATGTCCTTCACGGCTAAACATGCACAAGGAACTCATAAGGAGCCATGCACATGACACAGTGAGGGAGACAGCCGTACACTAACAACTCTCTTTAATACTAAGCCAAAAGGTAATCCAACTACTAGATACTTCCTCAGAAGTTACAAAAGTTTTCTACAAAGCAAGCTCTTAATCTGGCTCACTTTAAACAAACAAGTCATAGGTCCTCCAAGCGAATCCAGTAAACACTTAATAAGAATTTTCTATTACTTCACAGGTCTCATTTTCTCAACATGTTGGACAATGGAAATGTTACCAATGTAACTGAGGAAAAAAGATGGTCTCTGGGGTGTTTGTCAAGTGAAAACACATGATTTACTTTGGTAAACAATTCCTGTTTTATGTCATTTGTCTTTATTTCCTCTTTCCCTTTCTGGTGTTTTAAAGAAAACTAATCATTTCAATTGTGGTTTAATTTTAAATAATTTTTATTTGTCTGCTTTGAAAACGCTTACAGCTAAAAAAAAACCAAACAAACTCATAATTAAAAGCCAATTTAAAATACATATACACATACATACACATTTTCCTATTTTATTGCCTTGGCAAACACAATATAATGAGCATAATTTCATCTAAACTTGACATACTGTGGTTTTTAACACCTTGGGATTTCATCATAACTCTATGTTTTTAACCAGAGGTCCAAAAAATTCTTAACTAGTGCCTTTAGAGCACACGCTATCCCAGGTGCGAGGGAATTTTGTGAGGAACAAGTAATGCACAAGAGATTTCTCTTATGGAACTAGCTAGATAGGGTTTATTACATACATAAGCAGACATACCCCAGAACTGTCTTATTAAAACAAGTCAGTGGCAGTCATTTCTTGGTGGCATGGGACAGAGTGGTCACCGGCCTGCAGAGCAACATACCTAAGCTTTATTGTGACTACTGATAACTCATGACTCACCCATGACTCTCCGTCTATGAGAAAGACACATGTAGAGGCAGGAAACACAAAGATAACGTGAAAACTCTGTCGGAAATTGATGGAAGAGCAGGTTCAGAGCTTGAGCAACAGAACAACCTCCACATTTCAATAAGGAAAAATACCTCTGCTCCTCCTCCTGCGGATGCAATGATCCCACCTCCCCCCAGTCTCCCTAGTCCTCCTTTCCCTAGTATGATGCCTGCATCCTATATGGGGGGCCCTCCTCCTCCTGGAATGATGCCGGTGGGACCTGCTCCTGGAATGAGGCCGCCTATAGGAGGCCACATGCCAATGACGCCTGGGCCCCCAATGATGAGACTTCCTGCCCATCCCATGACAATGCCCACTCAGCCAGGAATGACTCCATCAGACAGATAAGGAGAGACAGGAACTTCTTTATATCCATATTATATTACTTGTTCTACTTCCCCGGGAGACTATGGTGCTGAGACTCTGGGTGTTTTCTAACCACATGACAAGGAAAACTTGCTCCCCCTTCCTATCAAAGAGAGAATAGTTTTTGCAGGGGAGTAGTGACCAAAAAAAAAAAAAAAAAAGCAATTTTCATTTGTACTGTGAAATGTGAAAATAAAACTGTCAACTGTTTCAGTTAAAAAACAAACAAACAAGTAAGTGGCTAATACTGTCATTTCCTTTCCTGTCACTTGACCTTCTATCTCATAAAGCAGGAGAGAACATAATGTACTATACTGCTGTTGCTAACACCGTAAAGGAAAGCAGTCTTCTCCCACACTGTTTTCAGACATTAGAATTCTTTTTTTTTTTTAGCTACAACCAACTTCTCTAGTAATTCAGTATGCAAATGCCCACTTCAATCTTACCCTCATCCGCAAATTTATTTATCTCACTTTTGTGTTTCCTGTTTACTTCAGAATTTCTGTTAATATTTTTCCAAGGTCCCAATATAAAGTTTTTTATATCTTCAATGGGAGGAATCATTCTATATTGACTAATTTCAGTTTTCTCCACATTCTCCTCAATATTTTATCATTCAAGAAGTTACAAAAAATTACACCTCGGGGCACCAGGGTGGCTCAGTTGTTAAGCATCTGCCTTTGGCAAAAAATTACACCTCAGATAAGGGTGTTATGACAGTGATATATTGTCTAATACTCTTGTCTTTTAGAGATGCATACTGAATTAGTCAAGAAGGCTATGAGGGGAGCCTGGCTGGCTCAGTTGGTTAAGCATCCAACTCTTGATTTCAGCTCATGCCATGACCTCGGGGTCGTGGGACTGAGCCCCATTTGGGGCTCTGTGTTCAGTGTAAATTGTGCTTGTCCCTCTCCCCCTACTCTTCCCCCAACACCTGCTCACATGCTAATAAATAAATAAAATCTTTTTTAAAAAAGATAAGATATAATATCTTGAGATTACTTCAAAATACCAAAGGGTGAGGGACGTGTATGGAAACAAATTATGCAAGACTGGCCAGATGTATTAAATTGTTCAACCTGGGTGATGGGTACAGAGGTTTATTCTCTCTTCTTTACAAAACTATTTCAAGTTTTCCATAATAAAAAAAAATTTTTTTAAGAGTAAATGGTAGGTTGGGACACCTGGGTGGCTCAGTGGGTTAAAGCCTCTGCCTTCGGCTAAGGTCATGTTCCCAGGGTCCTGGGATCGAGCCCCACATCCAGCTCTCTGCTCAGCGGGGAGCCTGCTTCCCTTCCCCTTTCTCCACCTGCCTCTCTACCTACTTGTGATCTTTCTCTGTCTGTCAAATAAATAAATCTTTAAAAAAAAAAGTAAATGGTAGGAGTTAAATGAACTATAATTAGTCTAGGAAATAAAAACTGTATATTCCTTGTAAATTATAACAAAACCTAGAAGTAAATTAAATGCCTAAACATATGTTATTAACTATAGAACATCTATTCATGAGACTATCAAGTAGCCACTAAAAATCATCCTGTAGAAAACTCACTAACATAAAACAAGTGAAAAATATATTGCTAAAAGAAAAAAGGGCAAGTTACAAAATAATGCACACAGAAGTAAATCATTTTCATGTTTTCTTTTAAGCACAGGTATCTGCATACGTCCATTCACACAAACACACTGGCACCGAACTACCAATAGACTTTGATTTGTTCACTGCTATAATCCCCAGCACCAAAAACTGTGCTCTGGACATAAGAGGAATTCAAATATTTGCTGCAGGTAAATATTTTAGGATTCCAAGCACCAAGGTTTGATTTGGGGGGGAGGGGTCACTCTATCTTATGCTTTTGTTTCATAAGTTTTCTAAAATAAATATTCTTTTTTTATATAATTGGCAGAAATTTTTTAAATTATATCTTATAAGAAAATTAAAATTTTTCTGCATGACTCAACAATTGTTTCATGAAATGCATTCCATAAAATCATTTTATACACTGAGAAGAAAGGCCTCTTTATAGGCTGAACTAATAAACTAACCATGACAATCAGAACTAGTAAAATCAGTACCTGTTAATCAGTCTTACTCCTGTGAGTGAATTTTGTAACTGCTTACAAAATACCATCTTTACAAAAACTAAACTTTTTTTTTAAAGATTTATTTATTTATCGGGATGCCTGGGTTACTCAGTGGGTTGGGAGTCTGCCCTCGGCTCAGGTCATGATCCAAAGGTCCTAGGATCGAGTCCTGCATAGGGCTGCCCACTCAGAGGGGGGCCTGCTTCTCCCTCTGCCTGCCACTCCCCACTTGTACTTTTGTACCTGTTCTCTCTCTCTCTGCCAAATAAATAATCTTTTTTTTTAATTTGATAGAGAGAGAGAGACAGCACAAGAGGGAGGGGCAGAGCAGAAGGGAAAGAGAATCTCAAGTAGACTCAGTACTCAGTGTGGAGCCTCACTTAAGGCTCAACCTCACAACCCTGAGATCATGACCTGAGCTGAAACCAAGAGTCAGTCAGTGGCTTAACTGACTGTGCCACCCAGGCATCCCCCAAAACTAAACTTTCTAAAGTACATCTTCAACATGGGAACAAAAACTGACCAAACTGTATTTAAAAATTTATCCATTTATATCTATTTAATATACACTTACTGAATTTGTAGACAATAAGCTACATGCTGGGGTAAGGCAAAGAAAGTGAAGATACAGCCCATGACAACCCAGAACTCCGAATAAAGTAGGAAAGACAGATACATAAGAGGTAACCGAAACATGGGACGCCTCGGTGGCTCAGTGGGTTCAGCAACTGCCTTGGGCTCAGGTCATATCCCGGGGTCCTAGGATCGAGTCCTGCATCGGGCTCCTTGCTCAGCAGAGAGCCTGCTTCTCTCTTTGCCTCTGCCTGCCACTCTGTCTGCTTGTGCGTGTGCACGCCCATGCGTTTCCTCTCTCTCTCTCTCTCTCTCTGGTAAATAAATAAATAAAATCTTAAAAAAAAAGAGCTAAACGAAATGTAATAATAAAGGTAGCTAACATTTATTAGGGCTTTTATTGGCCTTGTGCTGAGCACTTAAGCATTTTCTCATTTAATCTCTGTAACAACCTTTTTGGTAGCTGTTAAAATATTCTCAGTTTTTAATAAGAAAACTAAGGGTTAAGTGACTTCCCCAGTCACTTAGTCAATAAATAGCAAAACGAAATCAAACCAACGTCTGTCCAAGAGATAGTATGGAGCCTCTCACTGTTAGGAAGCTAGGAAATACAAAAGCACACTCATTAATTCCCATCTATTACTACCTCAAGTACCATATTTTTAAGGGGGATATTCTACTATAAGTGTTCCCAGGAATTTCTCATCTTCAAGTCAATTAGTTATTTCTACTCTGAAATGTACTATGACAGACACAAAACTATGATCTCTTAGAACAGGATTTAGCAGCTTCATATTTTCTCCCAAAGCTACAGTATGCACTCAAGAGATTAAACAGATAAACTTTCAGCTTGTTTTGTGCTTCTTAAATTCCATATCACCATACCATATTATGAGATGATAGATGGTCTAGGCAAATAGCAATTTAAATTATGTTTTAGGAAATGTGGTATGGGGGAACCAAAGAGATGAAGTTCTGAAGTACATTATGGTCATTATGATAATGGTGGAATACTGCGAACTGTGTAAGATAAACAACATACTCTTCCTCCAGAGGTTTCCTCCCAATCTTCTAAATGTCCTACAAGCCAAATTCCATAATGGAGATGAGAACTAAAAAACTGTAAAACTAGGGCATGGTTTTGTTTCTTGCAACACAGAAAGGATCTGGGCTTAAAAAGTTAACAGTGTAAATGACAGGAAAGAACAAATTCAAGAGAAATTCTGAAAGAATCATCATTTCTTACTGCATACAAAATAAAAATATGGGACAGGACCTAACATATCGCTCAATCACCTAATTTCCATAACCTACACTCTAGACCCAGTGGGCTATTCCTTGAAGATCCTGAATTTTCACATCACACATTTTTCAAAAATCACATAATCACTGTACTACAAAGGACAGATTTGTATAGTTATTTGTACATGATGCAAGATACAGAGGTAATACTTCTATATGTCCATTCTATCTTACCTGATCTTGTCATTTAACCACTTCTTTAAAGATACACTCAAAAGTCTTCTCTGGGACGTCAGAGATAGCCTTCTGTCCTCTACCACCATCCCTACCCACCTACCCACCCAAACACAAAGAACTAATCCCACTGTCAACTATGGTCCCATAGCACTTAGCACACTGAGTCATTATTCCTTTCATTATTTATTTACTGTATGAGTTTAATCACTAGAGCTAAAATGGGAATTCCATGAAGATATGGATCATGCCTCATCCAGTCTCATATATGCAGAATCACACACTACTTTTCTTCAACAAATAAAAGAATAAACAAATGAAAAAAAAATTTGCTAACTACTAGAGACCTTATGGAACTTCAAAATGCCAGTCACACAGTGCCCTTAAAGAGAAAAACCTACCTTCCTGTATAAGTTGTTATGGTTCATCACATGCTACCTCAAACTAAATCAGCTTTACCATCCCAGCAATAAAAACTAAATATAGCTAGAAGTTGATCCAGAGGCCAAAAACATCCATACAAGGGTTGAAATGGCCAACAGGGATGTTCCAAAGTTCATGTGCAAAATGGCCCAATTCACCCTAGGTTTCAGAAAGTATGAATGACACGTGAACAAAGATGACAAAGGCCATGGGAGCTCACGTCATTTTTCCAAGTGACTCTAAGCTGCTACTTCCTTTATTAATGGAGCGAATTCCACAAGCCAGTATCAGAGACACTGAAGCTCATATGGAACAAGCAACTGACTATGCACCTTCCCATGCTACCCCATGCACATTTCCTGAGTTATCCTTGCAATAAAATTCTATCACTGAAGACAATCTGTGTATCTCTCTTCCTTTTGGTCTTAAAGGACCTAAGGAGCAGAATAACTACTATAGGAAACTAAGCAGAAGGAAGACACACACACACACCAAATGCAAACTGGCACAAGAGTGACGTCACTCATCAGTAGAGAGGTTAGACGGAAGGCAGGGATTCCGCTGTGAGCACATTACTTCTGAGAGACAGCGAAGTAGTCAACTCTTACTTAGTAGATTGAAAATACTGAGTAACACTGACCACAAAAGACTGATCCTTAAAGGTATGTATTTGTGGGTCATTTTGATCAAAGTGGAAGACTTAAGAGTGGATAAACTCACCAAGGAAATAACTACATAAAAAAAGAGGAAGAAGGCCATGTCAATGCAAGGTTAGTGCCAATTATGAATTGGAAAGAAGAGCACTAAAACAGAGAAACAGAAGCAATAGAAAAATCAGAAGGCCAGAGAAAAAGAAAGCTTTCAGAAACATATAGGGACACCTCAGTGACTCAGTTGGTTAAGGGTCTGTCTTAGGCTCAGGTCATGATCGTGGAGTCCCTGGATTGAGCCCAAGTCTGGGCTCCCTGCTCAGTGAGGAGTCTGCTTGTACCTCCCCTCCCCAACCCCTGCTCCTGCTCTCTTATCCACTCTTTCAAATAAATAAAACCTTGAAAGAAAGATTGATAGATAGATAGATAGATAGATAAGAGGGATAAGAACAGACAAAACGTTTCTGATCTCACCAAACAATATCTAAAAACCTGCTACCTTAAAGCAGTTTCATTAGACAGACAAGGCCTGAACATGTTTCAACAGAATGAAGCCTTACAAACAGAGATTTTAAAGATCCTAGAATCAGGGAACAAAAATGTGACTATAAGAATAAATATAAAGGTATAAGAAGGGACGTGTTCAATGGTTACCTGAAAGTTAGAACGAGAGGAAATCGCCCTCCTATAATACAAGAAAAATTATGTAGGAACAATAATCACATGAAATTAGGATGAATGAATATAAGGTAGTTCTTCTGCCTGCCAGTCACAGAATTTCAACCTTCTCTACAAAGTAGATGAAGTAATCTGTGCAATATTACATGAAAATATAAGGGTAGGACAAAAAAAGAGAGTGCAAATTTAGGGGACTGGAGCTCTGACGCTAGTCAGGAGTTAACAGCTTTTTCTGAAAGTCTGTTAACACCAAACTAGCTCCCTGCAAGAAACAGAGCAGTCATAAAAGACTTAAGGTAGGGAGAAAAAAAAACAACAACAAAAGGACTATACTTAATCCTTCTTTCTTTTCTCTGTTTCCAGCTTTGGAGCAGCGGTTTACAAGTTTGTAGACAGGTTGTAACTTCTGCTAAGGACATCTCTTTAGCTTTGAAGAGACGGAAATAAACTTCAGAAGAAAGAAGGCACGGCCAGCTGCTTATGACCAGCTAAAGGTTTATTTTGTTTTGTTTTTAGCTGTGGTAAAATATACATAACATAAAATTTATTATTTTAACTATATTTTTAAAGATTTTATTTAGTTACTTATTTGAAAAAGAGAGAAAGAGAGCATGCGAGTGGGGCGACAGGCAAAAGGAGAGAGAAAGCGAAAACCTCTAGTAAACCATGGTGAGCATGGAGCCCAACCCAAGTCTTGATCTCGTAACCCTGAGATCATGACCTGAACTGAACCCAACAGTCAGATGCTTAACCACCTGAACCACCCAGGCACCCCTACTGTTTTAATTATTTTTAAGTGTACACTTAAGTGGCATTAAGTACATTCACACTGTTAGGCAACCATCACCACTATCCATCTCCAGGGCTTTTCATTATCCAAACTAAAACTCTTTATCCATTCAACGACCTCCCATTTTCCTCTCCCCTAGTCGCAACTAACCACCATTCTACTTTGTGTCTTGATGAACTCCAGTCATACAGTGTATGTGTCTTGTGTCTGGTTTCTTTCCGTTAGCAGGTTTTTAAGATTCAGCCATGTTGTAGGTAGCATGTATGACAATTTCATTCCTTTTAAGGTTGAGTAATATACCAGAATGTATATACCACATTTTGCTTATCCATTCATCAGTGGATACTTTTAGCTACTATGAATAATGCTGAAAATAAACTCTGGTGTACAGACATCTCTGAGTCCCTGCCTTCAATTCTATTGGATATATACCTAGAAATGGAACTGCTGGATCATATGGTAATTGTATGTTTCCTTTTTTATGGAACCATCACATTGTTTTCCACAGTGACTACAGTATTTTACATTCCAGGGTACAAGGATTCCAATTGCTACATATCCTAGACAATACTTATTTTCTGGCTTTAAAGGAAAAGAAGCTGAGACAACACTTATTTTCTGGAAAAGATATAGATATAAATATAGATATAGACATTTATAGATATATAGATAAAATAGCCATCCCAAACAGTGTGACATGATCTCATTGTGGTTTTGATTTGCATTTCCCTAATGGGGAGGAATGTTGAGGTTCTTTTCACAGACTTACTGTCTATATCTTCTTTGGAGAAATGTCTATTCAAGTCCTTTGCCCATTTTTTTCTTGGGATGGTAGTTTGGCCAAATACTTTTAAAGAGGAACACAGATGAAGGCTTTCTACATTGCTGCTCCTAGCTCTCTAGTCAAGAATAATTAGTATATGCCTTCTAGATCTCTTGGGAAACTAATCATAGAGAGGAGGACCTAGTTAGAGAGCAAATCCGGCAGAAGAAAAGAACTTCCAACTCTGCAAGAACAGAGGTACCCTTCCCTTTAAAGGTCCTTCCACCTCATTTCAGCTCTGTAATTTTCAGTGTGTTTTTCTTTCATGCCAAATTTCCCTATATTTTACTAATCACACAATTGGCAGCTTTATTACCACTAATAGTAGCTATCTAGTAAGTGAGAACCTTAACATACTGTTATTGCTGCCATATGCTAAGCACTATGTTGCATCGTACATGCAATACCTGATTTAAGTTTAAGTTCTCAGAGCACCTGGGTGTCTCAGTTGGTTAAGCATCTCCCTTCAGTTCAGGTCATGATCCCAGGGTTCCTGCTTCTCCCTCTCCCTCTGCCCCTCCACTCCCCAGCTCGTGCACACTCTCTCTCTCTCAAATAAATAAATAAAATCTTTAAAAAAAAAAAAAACTTTTCTTTAATTTTCCTCTGGGTGCCTGGATGGTGCAGTCAGTTAGGCATCCATTTTGGCACAAGTCATGATCTCAGGGTCATTAAAACTGAGCCCCACATAAGGCTCTATGCTTACCATGGAGTCTGCATAAGACTCTCTCCCTCTCCCTCTGCCACCACCCCCATCATCCCACACACTCTCTTTCTCTTTCCCTCTAAAATAAATAAATCTTTTTAAAAATTAAATAAAATAAAATAAAGTTCTCCTCTTCAACCCTAGTAGTTTCATCTTGAATACTGTTAGAAAAGTAAAACATCTTTAAAACACATGAAAGGTTTTCATTCTTCAGCCTTTCAATCCCACTATCAAGCAATATCACCCTAAATACTAGCCTTAAAGAATTTTTTTTAAAGATTTTATTTAGTTATTTGACAGAGAGAGACACAAAGAGCATGTAGTTTAGTCCTCCTGGCTCACTGCACTGAGTAAATGGCAGCGGTAAGACAAGAACCAAAGTCTGACTCTAGAGCTCTGGCTTTTAATTGTTTGGTTGTAAGTATCACTGTTTTAATAGTAAAATAGATGTGATTTGATGATCTCATAGAGGATTTACTTTTTATAAAACTGTTTTAAAATGTATGAGGGTTTAGTTAATTACCGGCACTAGAATGAGATGAAATCCACCTAAAAAAACAGATGCTCTACAATAGACAGAAGACTATTTAAAATTAAAGTCTTATTTTTCAGCTCTATCATACCATTTCCTCTCAAGTTGGGCTCTTTGCCCAAAAGTACTCTAAACTTATAATTTCCTGGCAAAGAGCTTTAAAGGAAAAGAAGCTGGGATTTTTCTCCTTCCTTCACCCTTTAGAGTCTTTCATTTTTATTTTCTAAGAATCTTTTCATTTAACCTCAATTGGAAAGTGACAGGATTCCTTTTAGTTTCTTGTAACAAACCTATTCAAAGCTAAGAAATGCTGCAACATACTTCCTAGCTTTAAAGACGTGTTACTATATTCACTTTCTTAATAAACTGAATTATTAAAAAAAAAAAAGAATCCAGAAAATGCAAACATAAAACAGCACATTTGAAAATGCTGTGACATATTCACTTCCTGCTAAAATAAAGATTAAAAATAATCTAATAAGAAATATGCAGTTATAAATGTCATAACTTTTAATTCAGGTCCTTATAAAGATTTTTAAATACTCAATAACCATACCTAGATTTAAGAACTAAAAAAGAGAACAGAATCTCTAATTGATTAAAAATAAAAGAGGAAACTTGCCAAGGTCTACCCATGTACCTGCCATAGAGAAAAAACTACCATAATTTGTGCCAAAGACACGACCTACATTTGAAAACTAGGTTTACTCATATATTTTGCTCTTCACTTATTTCCCTACATCTCAAATTTGAAGACAAAATATGAGCATTAAGTCTCTGTACACTTACAACTCGTTTCCATCCCTAGAACACTAGAATTAATTGCATTAATCCCAAACATAAATACATTAATTAAAGGTGTACCTACATTAATAAAAGTGTCATTTCAGGGAAACCTTAAACTGACAATATTAACATGTGTATCATTCAATGAGTTCCGTGCTCTGACTTCTTAATTTTTATAGGCTTTCATAAATAGAGATGGGGGCTGTGGAAACTCGCTGAGTTCAGCTATTTGCACAGACGGACACTACTTTGCTTGATTTCTCAGTACAGTTTTATTACACAGCAACAACACATATGAAGCCACTTTCAGTATTTCCCTGTGGTTCTTTTTAAACAAATTAAGAAGATTATAATAAGTGCTTTGTGAAAATATTTTTGCTTTTTTAAATTTGGAGAATTTTTACCTGTTTGGTTGTTTTTTCTTTTTAGAAATAAAAATAAGACTTAAAATCTCAACTGTATCTAACAAAAAAAATGTAATCACTATATGAAAGATAGTCTAAATACTTTACCCATAGAAATTAAAAATAAATAACTATAAATGTAGTGTTACTGTATTTGCACAGGTGTAACTAACTCCAATTCACTTTGGTAATAATACCTTGAGTCTTCAAAAAATAATATTCCAAAATGACAGAAAATTTTTTTAGCTTAGGAATTCCATGGGCTTAAGGTAAAATCCTGTTCCTTTTGTGATGCAAAACTTTGGTTATTTTCATCTTAAACCTTAGAAACTCCAGGAAGTTGAAATAATTTTTTCCCCCTTCACTGCATACAATGTTCCTCCTCCTAAGTCAAAAGATCATTTCAAGATGTACTATGAGCCCTGCAGAAGAGAAAAAGACCTCTGGTAAGCAAAAACTGACACAAAGAGCATGTAGTTTAGTTTCGGAAAGGAATAGCGACTGTCAGGTCAGGCAATTATTTTTTAGATAAGTAGCAGTTTAGAAAAGGATACAGTAATGAGAATGACAGGTAACACTGAAAGACAAGACTAGGTTTAGGGAAAAAACAGCCACATGTATACAGCAACAAAGCTTCAAACACATCAAAAAAGCACCCCTGTTTCTATGAACTAAAACTATGAACAATTCTATGAACTGTCTCTATGAGTATTTCCATGAACAAGAAAAGCATGATCATTTGCTTTCCTTATCAGTTTCAGAAGACTGGGTCAAGTGCCTTCATTTTGGAATGATTTCCATCAAAACTGGCTATATAAAAGTGTTTGTAAAATATTTTAAAAATATAATGCTTAGAGTAGTTTACTTCATTTACTTGGAAAAATCCATTACATGGTATATCATACTGGCCAATGATGCTAAATATAAAGTATAACCATATCACTATTTTGGCAGGCTCTCTGAAATCACATGAGTGTTTTGTGTATATTAATTAAAGCTATCTAATCAAGTGCTGAGAGTCTATACAAAGGGGAGGGGATCCCATTGTCATCATTTGCCTAGTACTTGAATTCTCTTCTATGAGGAAAAAGCAAACAAAAACAAAAACAAAACCTCAGAAGTATACAATGAGAAGCAAAGCTCATAGAAGGAAAATTCATTCTACCGGTAAAACAGTCATCAAAATACTTTCTTCTCAAGAGTTTAATTTGTATATTTTTAATTTCCCCTAGAATTTCATGAGGTTCCCTTGCTTAATTTGACCCTTACTTCTTATAATTCTTAGAAATTACATGAACTATAGATTTTATTCAGACCAATCATTTCTCTGTGATCCAAACTTCTATGATACAAATTTCACTGATTGCTAAAAATGTTTAAATAGCTGATCATTGGAAAATGGCTACTGTTTGTTGTTTAACTGCAAGACAACAGACTAATTCACATAGCAGTTTATAGATATAACCAATGCAGTAATTAATACAGTAAGTAATTACACTAAAACTAATTCCTTCTAAAGTTACATGACACAGCATCAAACGTAAAGTGCCAACCATGTCACTGAGACAAACCTGATGTTATTTATTTGAAAGTACAATAAAATTTAACAAGAGGGGCTAATATCAAAACTAAAAAGGAATAACATATGGCATTTAAGATTTCGATATGCTTCATTTTGCAATTCATCATACTGTAGACAAGGGCTGGATTTATAAAGCAGCCTCGAGATGCCCCTGAATTTTGTTTTGTGCACAGATACACTTCTATGTATGTAAGACAAAGCAGACTAAAAGGTCAACCTTAAAAAGTAAGGCCTGAAATCTAATCTTACCACTAGTGGTGTTTTTTGTCTCGGATTCTTTCATTTTCTGTATCTTTTTGTTTAAGAAGAAACTAGGTCACCTGAAACATTCAGAGGTGAGAAAGAAGTGAAGCTGGATATTAGGATAACACTGGGTCAAAGGGTAACCAAAGTTAAGGGAGGGGGAATGTGAAGGTAAAAGTCCACTAAAAATGGTCTCTACCACAGAATTTGTCTACATACACCCAATTTCTGACTTAAACTTAGAAACATAAAGGTATGATAGAGATATTAGCCAGAGGAAGAAAATGTCAGTGCCATCACATTTTTTGACAAAGTACCCCACTGTTGGAAAGAATGAGTCAGTTATCCTACCTATGAAAAAACACTATTTAAAATTAAAGTGGCACTAACAAATTAGCATGCAGGTTGGGGTCCTGAAATACCATTTCTCATAAAAAGAAAGTAGTACTTCTTGGAGAAATGGTTGATTCCAGATCCAGAACAGGAAATGGACATGATGGGCCCCGAATATCTTTTCACAGCAGACAACAAGGAAGCTATGGGTCACGTTGTCCCTGAAAGGCCTCCCACTAACCAAAGATGGGGGGCCACTTTGAGCTTCAGCTGCAAGAACTGCAATGGATTAAAATCCACCAAATATGTTTAAATCCACTGGCTCATAATGGCACTTAAAAAAAGAAATAAAGGGGGCACCTGGGTGGCTTAGTCATTAAGCACCTGCCTTCGGCTCAGGGCATGATCCCAGGGTCCTGGGACGGAGCCCGGCATCAGGCTCCCTGCTCCATGGGAAGCCTGCTTCTCCCTCTCTCACTGTGTCTCTCTCTATCAAATAAATAAATAAAATCTTGGAAGAAAAAAAAAAAAGAATTGGTGCCCTTTGGAGAAAAATAGGGAACTAATGCTTTCTCTTGCAAACAGGTAAAGGGGAAGAATCAAGCATTTATCCTGTCTTACTTTTATAGACTATACCACTGGGTAATCCAACAAAATATGAGGGAGGTGACTCTATAAAAACATTCCAATTAACAAATGAAAACAAAATGATGTATTTAGAATTTCATCATTTTGCAACATCCAGTGAATTAACAGAAATAAGCACTAACCATCAACAGCTGCTAACAACACAAAAAAAGAGAGATAACTACATACTAAGTGACTAATACAGTCTTGCCAAACACCACCTATCACAAAGACTAATGGATTGAAATTGAGCCTTCTAGGGTCTGGATCCAGTTACTCACTGGCAGAAGATATAGAGGGCAAAAGAACAGTAGAACTGCACCTTGGGTAAGTAGTCAGCAAAATCCAAGCTGTGGGAAACTACAAACATACCGCATTCTTCAACAGGTAAAAGAAAAGAAAAGGGATGGAGAACTAATGTAAAATGAAAAGTGACATTTCCTATAAAAACTATTTTTTAATTGGCAAGACTAACCTAGAGTGTCTAGCAATGCACATTTGGGTTATTCTATAAAAGTCGGTGTAAGAATTACTTATGGGAAAAGGCAGCTATGACCAGGATGGAACACTAAGAAAGAAGGATAGCAGAGTTCTATTTTTTAACCTGACTGGTGATTACAAAGGTGTCTGCCTTAAGGTAATCATCACGCCATATGTTTATTTTTTACTGATGTTTTATTTTGCAATAAAAACATTTTTTAATAGCAGGTTATCAGGACACCTTAATGTTGCAAACACCTAACAAAGGCTTAGTATGATTCCCATTCTCTAGACTAATGCAGTGAAAATAAGAGGTTAAAAAAAGAAGTCAGTGCCCATCATTTCCTCCTACCCACTTCCTCTTCTAAGGGAACCACCTAATATCACAATAGGGGCCCAACAGATTCACTTTCCTGGGCGTCGGGAAATTCTAAGAAAGAGACTATGAGATACCCAAACCTGTTCCTCTCCCAGTCTTCCTCCAACCCCCAAGTTGCTCAAACACAAAATGCAGGAGCCACAATTCTTTCTTTCTTCCTCAATTCCCACATCTAGTCTATCAGCAAGTCCTTCGTTTCCAACTCCAAAATATAACTTACATCTGTCCACACTTCTCTCCATCTCCACTGACTCCACCATCTAACCATGAACCACAGCCATGGCCTCCCAACTTGTTCCCCTCCTTTTATTCTTAACCCTCTACAATCTATTCTTCCGAAAGCAACCTGAATGATCTTTTAAAACAAACTGCTTAAAATTCTGTTTAAAACCATTTAATGACAGCCCATTGCACTTTCACATCCAAATTCCTTTCCATGGCCTGCATCATTGAATCCCTGCCCATCTCTCTGACCTCATCTCCAACCACTTTCTCCCATTTTACAATCCAGCCACAGTGGCCTCATTTCAATTCCTCCCACACACTATGCTCTTTCCCACCTCCAGGCCTTCTCAAAGCTTTCCCTCTGCCTGGAATACTCTTTCCAGCTGCTCACAAGGATAACGCTCAACCCCATATCACAGCTTTAGTATTACCTTGGACAGAGAAGCTCTGTCCAACTGCCCTATTAAACAGGTTCCACCATTTTTCTCTGTCAGTATGTGCTACTCCTATCCTTCATAGTTCAAGTTCCAACTAGAGTGTATGTCCTATGAGGTCAAAGATCTCAACTGCTTCCTTCAACAACGTACCCAGCATTTAGCATTTGAAAGGAGTTAATTAATAATTACTGAATAAATTAATAAATATTAATTTATTTATTAATTAATTTAATTTATTAATAAATGAGCAAATGAATGACCTCAAAGCTGACATCCAATTTCTGCCATGAGTAATGATCATGAGTAAACAAAGCCAATTTTAATTTTTTTTCTTCCAAACTTTTTATTTAAATTCCAGTTAGTTAACATAGTGTAATATTGGTTTCAGGAGCACAATTTAGTGATTCTTCACTTACATACAACACGAGCACTCACCATAACAGGTGGTCTCCTTAATACCCATCAGCCATTTAGCCCATCTGCCCACCCACCTCCCTCTACCAACCCTCAGTTTCTTCTCTACAGTTAAGAGTCTCTGTGGTTGAGGGTCTATTTCTGGGCTCTCTATTCTGTTCCATTGATCTATGTGTCTGTTTTTGTGCCAGTACCATACTGTCTTGATGATGACAGCTTTGTAATAGAGCTTGAAGTCCGGAATCATGATGCCACCAACTTTGGCTTTCTTTTTCAATATTCCTTTGGCTATGCGAGGTCTTTTCTGGTTCCATATAAATTTTAGGATTATTTGTTCCATTTCTTTGAAAAAAATGGGTGGGATTTTGATAGGGATTGCATTAAATGTGTAGATTGCTTTAGGTAGCATAGACATTTTCACAATATTTGTTCTTCCAATCCAGGAGCATGGAACATTTTTCCATTTCTTTGTGTCTTCCTCAATTTCTTTCA
>PISX010024313.1:0-28136 GCA_004024625.1 Mellivora capensis
CTGTGGAAAGAACCAAGATGCCCTTCCATGGACGAATGGATAAGGAAGATGTGGTCCATATACACTATGGAGTATTATGCCTCCATTAGAAAGGATGAATACCCAACTTTTGTAGCAACATGGACGGGACTGGAAGAGATTATGCTGAGTGAAATAAGTCAAGCAGAGAGAGTCAATTATCATATGGTTTCACTTATTTACGGAGCATAACAAATAACATGGAGGACATGGGGAGATGGAGAGGAGAAGGGAGTTGAGGGAAATTGGGGGGGAGATGAACCATGAGAGACTATGGACTCTGAAAAACAACCTGAGGGTTTTGAAGGGGCCGGGGGTGGGAGGTTGGGGGAGCCAGGTGGTGGGTATTATGGAGGGCACGCATTGCATAGAGCACTGGGTGTGTTGTAAAACTATGAATTCTGTTATGCTGAAAAGAAATGAAATTTTAAAAAGTGTTAAAAAAAGAATTTAAAAAAAATAAAATCTTCAAAAAAAAGAGAAAAAAAAAAGGATCAATCAGCCCCCTGAATTTGTTGGCCAGGTTAGAGGCCTCTATCCCATGCTCATTCTTATTATTGCTTTTATCAGACAGATTTGCAGTATTTGTTTACTTGTCAGTTTTCCCCACTAAATTATAAGACTTTCATTGTCAAGGACTGTGAACTCGCCCTCACATGATAAGCAAATCTGTTTCAAACTCCTGCCTTTAGTCAAGAAAAGAGGAGGGACATGTTGAAAAAGGAAGCAGCAACACAGCTGGAAACAGAGGAGGGTGAAAATAATAGGATAGATGGGTTCTTACAGGGTCACAACATAACTTGGAAAGAGAGGATTATTAAGAGAGCATCATTAAACTTGCTGAAGAAACTAGTTTATTACCAACCAGTTCTCTAGGTTTGCCACTAGATCAAATTCAAGCTAGCTCTGCACTCCTCCCAATCCAGGCCTCCAGTCCCAATTCTAACAAAACATGGAGTATTTTCTATCATAGTCGTAACAAATTACGTCAAACCCAGTGGCTTAAAACAACACAAATTTATTATCTTACAATTTTATATGTAAGAAGTCTGACGTCAGTTTCACTAGACTATAATTAAGCTGTTAATACAGCTGCATTCTTTTCTGGAGGCTATAGCAGAGAGAAGGTTTCTTTCTAGAGGCCACTCACATTCCTAGGCTCATGGCCCCCTCCCTCCATCTACAAAGCCAGTCTAGTTTCTTTCACACTTCAAATTTCTGGGTTTGTTTTTTTTCACTCCCATCTTTGATCTCTCTCCCCAGTCCCCTTTCTCTGACTCTCTGACTACAACAGGGAGAGGGGCCCATATGACTAAACTGTACCCACCCAGATTACCCCAAATAGTCTCCCTCTCTTAAGGTCGTTGGCCTTAATCTTACCTCAAAGCACATTATGCCACATAGGTACCACATTCACAGGTTTGGGGATAAAGATATGGACATCTTTGTGGAGGTTGTTTTTCTGCCTAGTACAAGGTATTACAGAGATAGCAGAGGAGATGATGTCCAAATGGAAACTAAAGGAGACCACTCATACATGTCATAAACCCAACAAGCCTTTAATTAAATGCAGAAGAAAATTGGTAACTTTGATTACTCAGTTTCCTTAGCACTACACAGGAGGTCAAAAATTCCAGAAGGTGGGGCACCTGGGTGGCTCAGTGGGTTAGAGCCTCTGCCTTTGACTCAGGTCATGATCTCAGGGTCCTGGGATCGAGCCCCGCATCGGGCTCTCTGCTCAGCAGGGAGCCTGCTTCCCCCTCTCTCTCTGCCTGCCTCTCTGCCTACTTGTGATTTCTCTCTGTCAAATAAATAAATAAAATCTTTTTAAAAAATTCTAGAAGGTGAAGCAAGACACAGGAGGTAAAGAGAAGAGTGGGTACCAAATCCAGAAAATAACACAGACAAATTTCTGTGCCCCAAAACTACTGCTGTGACTTGGTAGTTTCAAAGTTAAATACATACAACCATATATTGCTTCTCTTCAGTAAGTTACATATCTCAAAATAGCTCCAATTCCTTGTTTTCCTTCCAAATGCAATGTTCCATTCATAAGCCACCAGATGGCAGAGAAGAGTAGAAAATAAATTCTTAAATACAGTTAAAAAAAAAAAATCCAGAAAATAAAAACCAAAACACAACTCTTCTTATACTTGGAAAAATCCAGCCCTCTGGAGGTGTGGGGAAGTGGGGAGGACAAACTCAATCTTTTTATAGCAGAAAAGCACTTTACTTTTTTTTTTTTTTAAAGATTTTATTTATTTATTTGACAGACAGAGATCACAAGTAGGCAGAGAGGCAGGCAGAGAGAGAGGAGGAAGCAGGCTCCCTGCAGAGCAGAGAGCCCGACGCGGGTCTCGATCCCAGGACTCTGGGATCATGACCTGAGCTGAAGGCAGAGGCTTTAACCCACTGAGCCACCCAGGCGCCCCATAAAGCACTTTACTTTTTAAAAAGCCTTCCAGAGACATCAATTTCACAATTTTGCTCCAGGTGATACTGGAAAAATCTGTTAAAAATGTGTATGAAGACAGTGGAGCCAAGATTAACTCAAAACAGTTAAGCAAATTCGTAAGTTGAGGAAAAAACTAAGAATCACTTTAAACTTAAGAAGAAAAAAATAAACTTAAGAAGAAGCTCCCAAGGATCGAAGCAAGATGGTGGAGGAGTAGCAGACTGAAATGACATCGGGTCCCAGGAGTTCAGCTCGGTAGTTATCAAACCATTCCAAACACCTACAAACTCAACAGAAGATAGAAGAGACGAAGAGTGACAAGTCTAGGAACAGAAAATCGGCCACTTTCTGTAAGGGAGGACGTGCAGAGAAGTGAATCCAAAACGATGGGAAGATAGACTGCAGTGGGAGGGGCTGACTCCCAGCAAGCAGTGGAGCAGTCAAGCACAAAATCAGAACTTTTAAGAAGTCTGCTCCACTGAGAGACATCCCTCCAGAAGCTGAGCGGGGGTGGAGCCCTCATGGAGACAGTGTGGTCTCAGATCCCGCGGGGTCATAGAAAGACCTGGAGTGTCTGAATGTGGTAGAGCCCCCAGGTATCGGAGTGGGGAAGTCGACTACAGAGACTGAGCCAAACAGTGCACTCTCAGCTTTGGGTTACCTTAAACCATGATCCAAGGCACAGTCTGGCAGATCTGGAGAGACCCCCTCCTTCCTCCTCCGGGAGGAGTGGTACGGTAGTGTACAGCAGGAATCTACTAGGTTTGAAGACTCCAAACAGGGCCATGTACCAGACAGAATGCTCAGTCATAGGCCAGGTGAGCACAGAGCATGGCCAGAGACCAGGGAGATAGGAGGGACTGACTGCTTTTCTCTGAGGGCGCACTGAGGAGTGGGGCCCCTCCGCACTTGGCTCCTCCAGGCCGGGGACTGGGAGGCTGCCATTTTCATTCCCGACCTCCAAAGCTGTACAGAAAGTGCTCAGGTAAAAAAAGCTACTGAGAGCAAACCTGAGCAGATTTCTTAGCCTGGCCTCTGGCAAGAGTGGTACAATTCCGCCTTGGGAAAAGACATTGGAGAATCACTGCAACAGGCCCCTTTCCCCTAGAAGATCAGCAAGAACATCCAGCCAAGACCAAGTTCACCAATCTACCAGAACAGTGGAACTCCAGAGATAGGGGAAAGCAACACACAGAATTCATGGCTTTTTCACCATGATCCTTTAGTCTTACAAAGTTAAATTTTTTTTTATTTTACCTTTTATTCTATTTCTTTTAACTTTTCATCATTCTTCTTTCAGCACTTTTAAACTAGTTTATCTTAACAATAACTTTTTAAAAAAATCTTTTAAAATCTTCATTGTTATGCTCATATTTCATCCCTTCATTGTATTTAACCTTATTTTTTGTATACATAGGTTTTTTTTCTTTAAAATTTTGGGAAACAATTTCTTCTAATAGATCAAAATATACGCTAAATCTAGCACTTGGCTTTATTCTAGTCTCCACTGACCACAATCTCTCTTTTTTTTCTTTTTCCAACCAAATTATCTTATCAATTCCTTTTCTAGAATTTTTTAAAATTTTCATCTTTACAGTCATATCCCGTCCCTTCACTCTGTTTACTCATATTTTTGTATATATATAAGTTTTTCTTCCTTTAAAATTTTGGGAGAGAGTTTCTTAAAAGGGACCAGAATATACCCAAAATCAAGTGGGTGGCTATGTTCTATTCACCAGTCTAATATATATATTTTTTTTAATATTTTACATATTTTTTATTTTTATTTCTTTTTTCCCCCTTTCTTCTCCCCCCGGTTCTAGATTTCTTCTGATTTGGATACCGTACATTTTTCTGGGGCCTTTGCCACTCTTTTAGTATTTTATTCTCTCATTCATATATTCTTATCTGGATAAAATGACAAGGCAGAAAAACTCACCACAAAAAAAAAAAAACAAAAGGCAATACCAACAGCTAGGAACCTAATCAATACAGACATTGGTAATATGTCAGAACTAGAGTTCAGAACGATGATTCCAAGGTGCTAGCTGGGCTTGAAAAAGGCATGGAAGATATTAGAGCAACCCTGTCTGGAGAAATAAAAGCCCTTTCTGGAGAAATAAAAGAACTAAAATCTAACCAATTGAAGTAAAAAAAAAAAGCTATTAATGAGATACAATAAAAAATGGAGGCACTTACTGCTAGGACAAATGAGGCAGAAGAGAAAATTAATGATAAATAGGAGACCAAATGACAGAAAATAAAGAAGCTGAGCAAAAGAGAGACAAACAACTACTGGATATTAAGGGAGAATTCGAGAGATAAGTGATACCATAAGACAAAACAATATTGGAATAATTGGGATACCAGGGGTGCCTGGGTGGCTCAGTGGGTTAAAGCCTCTGCCTTCAGCTCAGGTCATGATCCTAGGGTTCTGGGATCGAGCCCCAAATCGGGCTCTCTGCTCAGCAGGGAGCCTGCTTCCTCCTCTCTCTCTCTCTCTGCCTGCCTGACTACTTGTCTGTCAAATAAATAAATAAAATCTTAAAAAAAAAAGAGAAGAAGAAGAATTGGGATTCCAGAAGAAGAAAAGAGAGAGGGGCAGAAGATATATAGAAGCAAATTATAGTAGAGAATTTCCCTAATACGGCAAAGGGAGCAAGCATCAAAATCCAGGAGGCAGAGAGAACTCCCCCCTCAAAATCAATAAAAAATAGGTCCACACCCCATCACCTAATAGTAAAACTTACAAGTCTTAGTGACAAAGAGAAAATCCTGAAAGCAGCTCAGGACAAGAAGCCTGTAACATACAATGGTAGAAATATTAGATTGGCAGCAGACTTATCCACAGAGACCTGGCAGGCCAGAAAGAACTGGCATGATATATTCAGAGCACTAAATGAGAAAAATATGCAGCCAAGAATACTATATCCAGCTAGCCTATCACTGAAAATAGAAGGAGAGATAAAAAGCTTCAGGACAAACAAAAACTAAAAGAATTTGCAAACACCAAACCAGCCCTACAGGAAATATTGAAGGGGTCCTCTAAGCAAAAAGAGCTTAAAAGTAGTAGACTTGAAAGGAACAGAGACAATATACAGGAACAGTCACTTACAGGCAATACAATGGCACTAAATTCATATCTTTCAATAGTTACCCAGAATGTAAATGGGCTAAATGCCCAAATCAAAAGACACAGGATATCAGAATGGACAAAAAAACAAAACCCATCGATACGCTGTCTACAAGAAACTCATTTTAGAACCAAAGACACCTCCAGATTTCAAGTGAGGGGGTAGAAAACAATTTACCATGCTAATGGACATCAAAAGAAAGCTGGGGTGGCAATCCTTATATCAGATAAATTAGATTTTAACTCAAAGACTATATAATAAGAGATGAGGAAGGACACTATCCTATACTTAAAGGGTCTGTCCAACAAGAATATCTAACGAGTTTAAATATCTATGCTCCTAACATGGGAGCAGCCAATTATATAAACCAATTAATAATAAAATCAAAGAAACAAATCGACAATAATACAATAGTAGGGGACTTTAACAACCCCCTCACTGAAATGGACAGATCATTCAAGCAAAAGATCAACAAGGAAATAAAGGCCTTAAATGACACACTGGACAAGATGGACATCACGGATATATTCAGAACATTCCATCCCAAAGCAACAGAATACACATTCTTCTCTAGTGCACATGGAACATTCTCCAGAATAGATCACATCCTGGGTCACAAATCAGGTCTCAACCGGTACCAAAAGATTGGGATCATTCCCTGCATATTTTCAGACCACAATGCTCTGAAGCTAGAACTCAAATACAAGAGAAAAGTTGGAAAGAACTCAAATACATGGAGGCTAAAGAGCATCCTACTAAAGAATGAATGGGTCAACCAGGAAGTTAAAGAAGAATTGAAAAATTCACAGAAACAAATGAAAATTAAAGGACTCAAATGAAGAAAATCTTGAATGAAAGAGGAGAAATCACAACCAATGCCAAATAAATACAAACAATTACAAGAACATATTATGAGCAACTATACACCAGCAAACAACAATCTGGAAGAAATGGATGCATTCCTAGAGACATATACACTACCAAAACTGAACCAGGAAGATAGAGAAAACTTGAACAGACCCATAACCAGTAAGGAGATTGAAGCAGTCATCAAAAATCTCCCAACAAACAAGAGTCCAGAGCCAGATGGCTTCCCAGGGGAATTCTACCAAACATTTAAAGAAGAATTAATACCTATTCTCCTGAAACAGCTCCAAAAAACAGAAATGGAATAAAACTTCCAAACTCATTTTATGAGGCCAGCATTACCTTGGTCCCAAAACCAAAGACCCCATCAAAAAGGAGAATTACAGACCAATATCCTTGATGAACACAGATGCAAAGATTCTCACCAAAATAGTAGCCCATAGGATCCAACAGTACATTAAAAGGATTATTCACCACGACCAAGTAGGATTTATTCCTGGGCTGCAAGGTTGGTTCAACATCTGCAAATCAATGTTATACAATGCATCAATAAAAGAAAGAACAAGAACCATATGATCCTCTCAATAGGTGCTGAAAAAGCATTTGACAAAGTACAGCATCCTTTCTTTTTTTTAAAATTCATTTCTTTCTTTTAAGATTTTATTTATTTATTTGACAGAAAGAGATCACAAGCAGGCAAGAGAAGCAGGCAGGGAGAGAGAGGAGGAAGCAGGCTCTTCGCGGAGCAGAGAGCCCGATGTGGGGCTCGATCCCAGGACCCCGGGATCACGACCCGAGCCGAAAGCAGAGGCTTTAACCCACTGAGCCACCCAGGTGCCCCTACAGCATCCTTTCTTGATCAAAACTCTTCACAGTGTAAGAATAGAGGGTACCTACCTCAATATCATTAAAGCCATCTATGAAAAATCCACACCAAATATCATTCTCAATGGGGAAAAACTGACAGCTTTTCCCCTAAGGTCAGGAACACAGCAAGGATGTCCACTACCACTGCTGCTATTCAACACAGTACTAGAAGTCCTAGCCTCAGCAATCAGAAAACAGAAAGAAATAAAGGCATCTAAATCGGCAAGGAAGTAGTCAAACTCTTACTCTTTGCAGATGATATGATACTTTATGTGGAAAACCCAAAAGACTCCACTCCAAAACTGCTAGAGCTAATACAAGAATTCAGTAAAGTGTCAGGATGTAAAATCAATGCACAGAAATCAGTTGCATTTCTATACACCAATAACAAGACAGAAGAAAGAGAAATTAAGGAGTCAGTTCCATTTACAATTGCACCCAAAACTATAAGATACCTAGGAATAAACCTAACCAAAGAGGCAAAGAATCTATACTCAGAAAACTAGAAAGTACTCATGAAAGAAATTGAGGAAGACATAAGGAAATGGAAAAACGTTCCATACTCATGGATTAGAAGAACAAATATTGTGAAAATGTCTATGCTACCTAAAGAAATCTACACATTTAATGCAATCCCTATCAAAATACCATCCTTTTTTTTTTTCAAAGAAATGGAACAAATAGTCCTAAAATTTATATGGAACCAGAAAAGACCCTTAATACCCAGAGGAATGTTGAAAAAGAAAGCCAAAGTTGGTGGCATCACAATTCCAGACTTCAAGCTCGAGTACAAAGCTGTCATCATCAAGACAGTATGGTACTGGCACAAAAACAGACACGTAGATCAATGAAACAGAATAGAGAGCCCAGAAATAGACCCTCAACTCTATGGTCAACTAATCTTCGACAAAGCAGGATAGAATGTCCAATGGAAAAAAGACAGTGTTTTCAACAAATGGTGTTGGGAAAATGGGACAGCCACGTGCAGAAGAATGAAACTGGACCATTTCCTTACACCACACACAAAAAGAGACTCAAATGGATGAAAGACCTCCATGTGAGACAGGAATCCATCAAAATCCTTGAGGAGAACACAGGCAGCAACCTCTTCAACCTCAGCCGCAGCAACTTCTTCCTAGAAACATTGCCAAAGGCAAGGGAAGCAAGGGGAAATATGAACTATTGGGACTTCATCAAGATCAAAAGCTTTTGCACAGCAAAGGAAACAGTCAACAAAACCAAAAGACAACTGACAGAATGGGAGAAGATATTCACAAGTGACATATCTGATAAAGGGCTAGTATCCAAAATCTATAAAGAACTTATCAAACTCAACACCCAAAGAACAAATAATCCAATCAAGAAATGGGAAGAGGACATGAACAGACATTTCTGCAAAGAAGACATGCAGATGGCCAACAGACACAGGAAAAAGTGCTCCATATCACTTGGCATCAGGGAAATACAAATCAAAACCACAATGAGATACCACCTCACACCAGTAAGAATGGCTAAAATTAACGAGTCAGGAAATGACAGATGCTGGCGAGGATGTGGAGAAAGGGGAGCCCTCCCTCCTACATGGTGGGAATGCAAGCTGTGTAGCCACTCTGGAAAACAGCATGGAGGTTCCTACTGGGTATTTACCCTAAAGATACAAATGTAAGGATCTGAAGGGGCACGTGCACCCCAATGCTTATAGCAGCAATGTCCACAATAGCCAAACTATGGAAAAAAACCTAAATGGCCACCAACAGATGAATGGATAAAGAAGATGTGGTATATATATACAATGGAATACTATGCAGCCATCAAAAGAAATGAAATCTTGCCACTTGTGATGCTGTGGATGGAACTAGAGGGTATTATGCTGAGCGAAATAAGTCAATCAGAGAAAGACCATTATCACAGGATCTCTCTGATATGAGGAATTTGAGAGGCAGGATCGGGGGGCCATTCTAGTTCACTAATTCTCTCTTCAGCTTTGATCAATCTTCTGTCAAACTGTTAAGCTGAATTTTTTTTAGGTTATATACTTATCATTTCTTGAAGCTCTATTTGGTTCTTTTTCAAATATTTTCTGCTCATTTTTATAATTTTCTATTTCCTGAAGATAATTTTAGGCTTGCATTTTGCCTTTTTTAATATTGTAAGCATGGTTGTATTGGCCATGGAAGAATAGGTTATGTGGCAACAATAAATGACTCAAATATCCCAGTGGCTTACGACCACAAACATTGGTTTTGTGCTTTCTGTGTTCACTGTGGGTCAGCACTTCAGCTGATATCTTCTTTGCTATGGGACCAAGACTGGCAAGTAAGCCATTATCTGAAACATTAATGCCTGTCATAGGAGAAAGCAAAGAGACTTATGACAAAGCACAAGGTAACCCTTAAATCTTCTGAAAGAGGCAATACACATCACTTCTGTTTATTTTGAGTACAATCCTCTTGTAAAGATGGGTACCAAATTCCATAAATAATTTAAAAAAACACCACAGCCCATGCTTCTTATTACTAAATATTCAGTTCCCATCCCATCACGTACTAAATACTTACCTCTTCCCCAACAGGGAAGACCCTAGGGTCCCACACAGTCACTGCTCTGAGCTCAAAGTCCAAGATCTCAGATGTGTTCATTTCAATATCAGATCTAGAAGAGGTTCATTTTTAACCTAGATACCTGGGTTTTTTTTATTTCTTTTCAGCGTAACAGAGTTCATAGTTTTTGCACCACACCCAGTGCTCCATGCAATTCGTGCCCTCCATAATACCCACCACCTGGCTCCCCCAACCTCCCACCCCCTGCCCCTTCAAAACCCTCAGGTTGTTTTTCAGAGTCCATAGTCTCTCATGGTTCATCTCCCCCTCCAATTTCCCTCAACTCCAGATACCTGTTAACTAGTAATCCAAGTTATCTGTTTCACCCCACCCCAATATATATACATGAGAGTAGAACAGGGTCAGGATAATTACAATAAACCTCTCATTTGGGAGGATAAAGATGGAAGACACGATTTTAAATCCCAATGGGCAATTACAAGCATTCCTACTCTAGGAAAGTGGAATATTTCTGAGTAGGTCTTGTTTTCTCTAACTAGGAGTGACTCCCTAAAACACTGCTCACCCTGGCCCTCAGTTCTGCCCTCTGGCAAGGTGTTCCTTATCAATTATTATTAGTCACTATGAAGAGGGCCTTGGAAAATATGCCCTGCTTGGGGACTTAGAAGCTTTCTCTACATGTTTCCTTCCCATTGAATTGTGGGGCTACCAATTGCAGACTCTGAATGCAGGCTGGTGGTATTTTGATGACCAATTCTTTCTCAAAAACACAGTTGATTTTTTATTTATTTTAATCAGCTCCCTATACTAATAGCCATACCCATAATTCCTTTTTTTTTTTTTTTTTAAGATTTTACTTATGGGGCAGCCTGGATGTCTTAGTCAGTTACTTGTCTGTCTTCGGCTCAGGTCATGATCCCAGGGTCCTGGGATCCAGCCCTGCATTGGGTTCCCTGCTTAGCGGGGAGTCTGCTTCTCCCTCTCCCCCTGCCCCTTCCCATCTACTCGTGCATTCCCTCTTTCCCTTTCTCCCTCTCTTTCAAATAATCTTTTTTTTTTTTAATTTGAGAGAGAGAGACAGTGAAGAGAGAGCATGAGAGGGGAGAAGAGCATGAGAGGGGAGAAGGTTAGAGGGAGAAGCAGACTCCCGATGGAGCTGGTAACCTGATGTGGGACTCAATCCCAGGACTCCAGGATCATGACCCTAGCTGAAGGCAGCCACCCAACCAACTGAGATACCCAGGCACCCTAAATAAATAAATAATCTTAAAAAAAAAGAACAAAATAGATAGCCAGAAACAGAACTATACATATGTAAACCCTTGATAAATGACAGAGATGCCACTGAAAAGTAGTGAGAGAAAGACTGCCTTTTCGATAAAAAGTTCTGGGATAATCAAGTGTTTATGAGAATAAAATGAAACTGTATTTCTAACTTACACCATAAAAATATCAATTTCAAGTAGATTATAAACCTAAATGTGAAAGTCAAAACTGAAAAATTTGGGGGGATAATGGATGACTCAGTTACCTAAGCATCCTACTCTTGATTTCAGCTCAGGTCATGATTGCAGCGTCGTGAGATCAAGCCCCATGTTGGGCTCCATGCTCAGTGCAGGGTCTGCTTGGGATTCTCTCTCCCTTTGCCCTTCCCCCTACCATGCATGGGCACACTATCCCTCTCTCTTAAATAAATAAACCTTAAAAAAAAAAAAAAGCTGGGGCGCCTGGGTGGCTCAGCGGGTTGGAGCCTCTGCCTTTGGCTCAGCTCATGACCCCAGGGTCCTGGGATCCAGCCCTGCATCGGGCTCTTTGCTTGGTGGGGAGCCTGCTTCCTCCACCTCTCGCCTGCCTCTCTGCCTACTTGTGATCTCTGTCTGTCAAATAAACAAATAAAATCTTTTTTAAAAAAAGCTGAAAATCTTTTAAGCAGAATATCTTCATGACCTCAGGATAGGGAAGAATTTCTTAAGCAAGATGCAAAAAGCAATAAAGATCAATCAGTGCATTAATGTTTGTTGAACTTAGAGGTGAGAAAGAATATAATGAACTGACTCAGAAAATTACAGCAAAGTAAAAGGTTAAAGGGGTACACCTAATTGAACTGAAATTCCACAAAGTTGGAAAAAAAGTGTTCTGAAATGGCAATGGGGAGTTTGAGATACATAGAAAGATCGGCAAAGCCAATGCTCATAAGGTACAGTAGTTATATCCTATAAATTTGCCATGAACAGTGAATTAGTGAACACTAGGAAAAACACAGGATTGGATTCTGTGGGCCTCTAGTCACGTTTTTAACAACCAATCAATACATAACCTTGTTTTAAATTTCTTTTTAAAGATACTTTTGTTCAACTTACGAAGCCAGAAGAGAGGTGTGAGGGATCCAGTGGCCCTTTACTTTCCAAGGTCTTTGGAGGATTTAACACTCCCCAGTTGTCACAGGATTCAGAGACTGACATGGCCCAGCTGGTGGTAACACAGCTGCTGCTCCTTCAGGTGGGGGCAGCCGCAGTATCCGCAGCCCAGCCCAGGACTGAGCTTCTCAATGTCTGTATGGATGTCAAGCCACGCAAGGAAAAGACAAGGCTGGAGGACAAGCTACGTAAAGCAATGCAGCCCCTGGAAGAAGAATCCCTGCTGCTTTGCCAACATCACCTGGGAAGCCCATAAGGGTATTTCCCACCTGTACAGACTGAACTGGGACCACTGCGGACAGACAGCACCTGCTTGCAAACAGTACCTCATCCAGGACACCTACCAGTATGAGTACTCCTAACCTGGGGCTCTGCGGCCAGCAGATGAGCCACAGTTGGCACAAAGAGCTCGTCTTGAATGTGACCCTATGTGAAGAGGGCTGTCGGCACTGCTGGGAAGGCTGCCACACTTCCTACACCTATGAGAACAACTGGCACAAAGGCCAGGACTGGACATCAAAGTAAAAGTGTACCCAGTGGGAGCTCCCTGCACCCCTTCCATTTCTCCTTCCCTGCACCTGCCACCCTGCAGTGAGATCTGGTGCCACTCCTACAAACTGAGCAGCTACAGCTGAGGCAGTGGCTCCTGCATCCAGATAGGGTTTGACCCAGCCCAGGGCAATCCCAACAGGGACGTGGTGAGGTTCTATGCTGAAGCCATGAGTGGGGCTGGGCTCTGCAGGCTTTGGCCTTTCCTTCCTGCTCAGCCTGGCCCTGATGCTGCTCTGGCTGCTCAGCTGAGCTCGTTTTATCTTTTGATACCTGCCCAGCCCTGCCCTATTCAGCTCCGTAGCTCCCAGTTACTCCCAGTTACTCCCAGTTACTTCCTGCACCTGGCCCAGGGCGGAGGTGGGGGCTTCTGACAGTTTGAATAAACCAGACACCCAACATGTAAAAAAACAAAACAAAATAAACAGACTTCTGTTTAAAGATACTTATTTAGTACACTCATGCAACAGCAGTATAACTATATAACCATAACAATAGCAGTATAAGTAGAGCCCCAGTGAAGCTTATCTAACACAGACACTTTCTCTGTAAGGCACATTACAGCCTTCTTGCACTTAGGAATACTGGATAGCACTTCAGCCCTACAGATGGGAAGTGTTTCTTTTTTCAAAGATTTTGTTTATTTATTTGTCAGAGAGAGAGAAAGCACAAGGAGGGGGGAGCTGCAGGAGAGGGAGAAGCAGGCTGAGCAAGGAGCCCAGTGTGGGACTCGATCCCAGGACCCTGGGATCATGACCTGAGCTGAAGGCAGACGTTTAACTGACTAAGCCACACAGGCATCTGATGGAGGACTATATTAAACAGTGAAATCACCAACAAAAAGCATAAAAATGTGGAAAATATGCCACTAAACAGACCACAAAAAGGACACTTAAATACAGTACAAGAGCTGAAACAGAGAGTCAGAATAGTTACCTTGTTCAACCTCAACTGGAAACATGGTGCTCGTCAGGTGATGCCAATTTTTCACGACTCCACACATGCCCATGAATGGCCACTAAAGCAGTGTATTGACTGGGGGGCTACAAATAAATCTTAGTAAGTAAGTGAATTCATAAATATGGAATCTTTGAGAATCGACTGAATATACAACAATCTGTGAGAAGGACCATGTGAAGTTCTGAATGAAATGGGCAAGAGGGTGTAGGAGGGGAACCGTGCCTGCAAGACCTTGCTTTGTGACGAATACCCAAGGACGAAGGAAATGAAAGGAATATTTGGAATTAGCTGACCCCAACATTTCAAATAAAATTCTAGTGAAATTTCACTTGGAGGTTTTCATGCTTTGACACATTTGTCTGCCATACCATCACAGTACGCTGATTAGGCTTGGATATGAGGGTATAACCAACATGTCCAGACATCACTGTGTCCCAGACTGTCACTTCCCTAGCATAATTCCTAGAAACGAATGTGGGCTAATACTGAGTCACAAATGAGGTTGTTGTTGATAATATGACACTATTTGTAATAGGGGTACAATATTTGTTAAATTATGTTTTATCCATAAGTTATTATTATCCATAAGTTATTATTATCATGTGTCTTTGAAATATCTCCTGGCTTACATTACCAATTCCCACTTCTACCTCTACCCTCCCTCACCAAACCAGATCAGCCATCATCAAAGAGAGGTAAGAGAAGGTGAGATCTAATCCTAAGACAGGTATAAAAGTGAGCCACCAGCTCAGAGTTCCTATAGAGTAAAGAGGATCACACTGCTCCCTAGTAAAACTTCTCCCTAAAACTGGGGTTGGGAGGAACTTGTGGGGAAGGGAGGGATACAGAGATACGAAATAAAGTTGGAGAGGTATTTAATCCATATACCTTAACAAAATTTAGCATAATGCAGAACTATGATTTTTACTTAAAAAAATAAGTTGACTAAACCTTGACTAAAAGACCAAGTTGACTAGAAGTTGACAAAATATCAAAGACCACTGAATTTAAGTATTATTGCACATGTCTGGGTTTAATGTTGATAAGCGGGCAATGTATGGATAAATAATAAAAATAAAGACACACATAATCCATAAATTATGATGTGTTCCAAAAAATTTATTTTTCTTACCTTAATTTCATCAAAATCACTAGTTATGTTCTTATAGATAAGCCTTTCTCATGGTCTGTGTCATATTGCCAGTAAGGATCTAAAGGATTAAAAATAAAATAAAATTTATTCAAAGTATACAAAATTTGAACATACTATCATCTATATATATATTAATTGTGCAAAATCAAAAACTAAAATTAGTTTTTTCAAGATTTAATTGATTATTTGAGTGAGAGAGAGAATAAACAGGAGGGGCAGAAGCAGAGAATCTCAAGCAGACTTCATGCTGAGCATGGAGCTGGACACAGGGCTCTCCATCTCACAACCCTGAGATCACAACCTGAGCCAAAACCAGGAGTGGGAAGCTTAACCAACTATACCACCCAGAAGCCCCTAAAATTATTTTTATATCTGTTTTCAAATGTAATCTTTTTTCTAAACTGCCAAAAATTACCTATAAAATTAAAAGGCAATATACAAATTATAATTAACAAATACCAATTTAAATAAATTATAATAAAGTTGAAATTTTTATGTAATTTTTTTAAAAAGTTATTAAAACTCTATTACGTATTTTTCAAAAATAGAACTACTCACAAGTCTATCAAGGCTCATTTATTGCTAATGTCAACCACAGGCATCACATATATTTTATCTGGACTCTCATACATAAAGTTTAAGAGTAATATGAATTGCTTAATATTGCAGAATATCCCTCAGCTACCATGAACCACTGACCTAATTTTTAAGTAGAAACACAAACTGGAATAGAAAGAGAAACAAGAAAAAAGATGGTTAGCAGTACTGGAAAGTGATTAATTCATTATACAGGAATTTATCACACTTAGGCTAAGTTAATTAATCTGTCCTTTCACCTACGAAGTTCCGCAACTACATATCCTCTCTACACATCAAAGCACTGTCCATAACCAGCATCAACAGCCCATAACCTTCAATCCATTTGTTTCCAGGGCTTCAGGGAAAATGACAAGGAGAAGTGTATCTGGGACCTGAAAGGTATTTGTCACTAGAGTAAATGTTTGGATGACAAGTTGCTCTACCAGCATTGAGTGTTAGATCCCAAATGACACTACTTTTTTAAAGTTTGTGATATCTGGGTCCTCTACACACAAGATCCAGGGCAGAGGCCCCCCTTGCTCAGGTCCTAAGAGAATACTATAAGTGTCAGGGAGTAAACAGGTTATCTAGGATCTACTGAAATCAAAAGAAAAAATAATTACTTCAAGCACGGAATCATAATGAGAGAGCAGTTAACAGGGAGTCCTGTATGGAGGTAAAGACAGCTGCAGCAGGGTGGGAAACAAAAATAAGGAAGCCTTTCTTTATCAAGCTTCTGTTATAATACAGTCTTAACACAAATAACTGGGACTCCGAGTTTAGATGCCCCTTTTATTTTTCATAATACTCCTCAATTTTGATTTCCCCTAAGTTGGTAAAAGTATGGGTCAGAGAATCACCTACTATATTAATTAATGTTCATCCAGGTATAAAGACAATAAAACCTGTTTTATAACTAAAAATAAAGTATATAACATAATGAGGATGTAAATATCAAGGCTGCAGGGCTCTAGAAAGATGGGAGAAATCTGAGGCTTAGTTCTTTCTTTGGCTCCTTTGATCAACTTCAATGCCTGCTGTCCAAGGCTATTAGTCTATAAACTAGCTTTTGCAATTAAAACAATGAATTTTAACTGAGGCAAACAAAACCGTAATGCTCACTAAATCTTTATCACCAGTAAGGGCAAGTTTATACCAAATATCCTCTTAAAAATAAAAAATTTTTTTAAAAAATAAAAACAATTCTGGTTTCACCATTTCTCAATCTCTCGCACTCACTCTACTCTTTCTGTGGAAAGGGGTTCGAGAATAAAAAACAATTAACTCTGCCCTTAATCTGGATCATATACTTCTACTAAGAAATACTATAGGAAATAATAATATAAACTACCACTTACTAAATATCTATTATATGACAAAATAATCCAGCCAGATAGATGGTAATGTTCCCCTTATAGAAACGGACTCAAAAGCTCAGAGAGAAGCTCAAGGTGACTCGGCTAGGGAACATGGGAGAATCTGGGTTCAGAGCCAGGTCTGTCCAATTCAAACTGCCTTATCTTCACCAATATCACAGACAACTAAGATCTCTTAGTATCTACCAACCCTGTGGACATTGTTAGTTTTTGCCAGTATTCTATATATGGAAAAGATATTTGTTTTTTAGCAAGCCTTACACTCTTCCAAATTTTGCTACTCTGTAAACTTCAAGTATAAAAAGGTAAGTAAGTACCAGAATACCACTAAAAAGTGACTGGGAAAATAAAAGGGATGTGCCTTGAACCACTCTGACCACATCTGCTCTTTAAATTCCTGCAGAAGAGGAGATTGGCTTCCACTTCTGTCATGGACATCCCACCCCCTGCCATGTACTCCAACCATCCACTGACCTGGCAGTGTTGTGTAAAAAGCAAATACATAATATCAAGGTGTTAATCACTTGGGAATTTTGAGTTTCAGGCACTGGGTGAGGAAACAGAATTGATTTGCATGGCTTAGCTTTAAAATTTGGGGCTCCAGTGGGAGAAGATACTTGCCAATGACATATCCGATAAACAGTTAGTATCCAAAATATATAAAAAAAACTTATAAAACTCAACACCCAAGAAACAAATAATGGTTTAAAAATGGGCAGAAGACGTGAACAGACATCCCTCCAAAGAAGACATCCAGATGACCAACAGACATATGAAAAGATGCTCATCGTCACTCACTATCAGGGAAATGCAAATCAAAACTGCAATGAGTTATCACCTCACACCTGTCAGAATAGCTAAAATCACCAACACAAGAAACAACAGATGTTGGTGAGGATGTGGAGAAAAAGGATCACTCATCAACTCACTGTTGGTAGGAATGCAAAATGGTACAATCACTGTGGAAAACAGTATGGATGTGCCTTAAAAAGTTAAAAACAGGGCAACCCTTTCAGGTTCCCTACCTCTTTGGGAGCTTTGTACTTTTACTTCACTACCGCTCAATAAACCTTGTTTTGCTGCCCACCACCCTGTCTGGTCTACCTCTTCATTCTTCGAAGTGGCGTGACCAAGAACCACCAGCACTAAAGGAGAAGGAAATCCTGTAACATTGCCAGCCACCATAGTTGCTGGAGCTAATCCTTTATATCATACCTCTTAATATACATATGTGTTATATATTTACTAAACATGTGCTATATATATAATATCCAATTGGCTCTATTTCTGTGGAGAACTCTGATTCATACAGTGTCCTTTACCTATGAGAAATGTATATTCCTCGTTTCTGAGATTTGTAGCAACAAATATCTTCTTCCTGTTTCTTTTTGACTTTGTCTTCTCTGGTTTTGGCCTCTCTTTCCACTAGATTGTGGTTTGAAAAAAAAAAAAGTTAAAAACAGAACTATCCTATGATCTAGCAATCACACTACTGGGTATTTATCCAAAGAATACAAAAACACTAACTCAAAGGGATACATGCACCCCTATGTTTATTGCAGCATTATTGACAATGGCCAAATTACAGAAGCAGCTCCAGTGTCATCAACTGATGAATGAAGAGGGTGTAGTGTACATATATACAGTGGAATATTACTCAGCCCTACAAAAGAATGAAATCTTGCCATTTGCTGTGACATGGATGGAGCTAGAGAGTACGATGCTAAGTGAAAGTGTCATCAGAGAAAGACAAATACCATATGATTTTAGTCATGTGGAATTTAAGAAACAAAACAAATGAGCAAAGGGGAAGAAAAGAGAAAGAGAGACGAATCAAGAAAGAGACTCTTAACTGTACTGAATAAACTGAAGGAGAGCGGAGTGCAGGGATGAGTGAAATAGGTGGTGGGGATTAAGGTGTGCACTTGTCCTGATGAGAACCAGGTGAGGTACGGAACTGCTGAATAACTAGACTGTACACCTGAAACTAATATAACACTGTATGTTAACTAATGAATTAAAAACTTTAAAGAATAAACATTTTTTAAAAGCTGGGGCTCCATCACTAAATCTTTGAGTTATGAAATAATTTCAAAATGTTGCCAGTCTATCCACTATGCCATGCCAAAAACATCTTCAACCACACTTAATATTCTAAAATTTTGTTTCTCGGGGTGCCTGGGTGGCTCAGTTGGTTGGGCATCTGCCTTCAACTCAGGTCATGATCCTGGAGTCCCAGGATTGAGTCCTGAGTCCTGCATTAGGCTCCCTGCCCAGTGGGGAGCCTGCTTCTCCCTCTGACCCTCCCCCTTCTTGTGCTCTCTCTCTCTCAAATAAATAAATAAAAGCTTTTTTTTTTTTTAATCTTGTTTCTCGGGCACCGGGGTGGCTCAGTGAGTTAAGCATCTGCCTTCAGCCCAGGTTATGATCCCAGGCTCCTGGATCAAGTCCTATGTCAGGCCCTCTGCTTAGTGGGGAGTCTGCTTCTCCCTCTCCCCCTGCTCCTCCCTCCTGCTGTGCTCCTGTTGCCCTCCTGTTGTGCCCCCTCTCTCTCCCTCAAAAAAAATAAAATATTTTAAAAAATGAAAACAAAAAAACTTGTTTCTCAAAAGCCTTCCAATACTCTCACTATAAGGAAATACTCATTTTACTTTAATCTCCCTTTTTCAGTCTTTTGTAACAATGAGGAATAGCCTCCTTCCTGCAATTTCTTAAATACAGGAGAAGGCTTTTCAGCCCCCACTTCTAGTTCAGCAGTACATGTGCTGTCGTTTCAAAGTGGTTCATGAAAATCTTATATAATAACCCATATTTTCAGGGCACCCTGGATGGCTCAGTCGTTAAGCCTCTGCCTTCAGCTCAGGTCATGATCCCATGTGGGACTGAGTCCTGCACTGGGTTCCCTGCTCAGCAGGAAGCCTGCTTCTCCCTCTCCCACTCCCACTCCCCCAGCTTGTGTTCTCTCTCTCTCTCTCTGTAATAAATAAATAAAATCATTTAAAAAACCCCATATTTTCTGGGGAACTTGGGGTTAATTTTAATCTTAAAGGCATTTTATTAATCTCATAAATTGTAGAAAAATCAGAAATAAAACCTATCTTTTAACCTATAGTAAACTCTCTAAGAACAACCATTCACGTTTTACTAATAATTTGCCAGGAAATTTTAAAACAAATGTCTGCTTTTGGCCCAACTAATTTTTTAAAACTATAAAAATATATATGCCACAAAATACCACAGGTTTTCAGGACACACTCTTGTTACCATCTCCACAAGATGACAGAAAGTGACATTTCTAATACATCCTTTAAAACGCTCCATCTAAAGAACCTAGATGTTCATCAACAGATGAATGGATAAAGAAGATGTGTGTGTGTGTATGTATATATATGTATACATATACATATATATGTATATGTATATATATATATGTATATATATACACATGTGTATATATATACACATGTGTATATATATACATATATATACACACAATGGAATACTATGCAGCCTTCAAAAGAAATGAAATCTTGCCATTTGTGATGACACGGATGAAACTAGAGGGTATTATGCTGAGCAAAATAAGTCCATCAGAGAAAGACCATTATCATATGATCTCCCTGATATGAGGAAGTTGAGAGGCAGAGTTGGTGGCTTGGGAGGCAGGAAAAGAATAAATGAAACAAGGTGGGATCAGGAGGGAGACAAACCATAAGAGACTCTTAATCTCACAAAACAAACTGAGGGTTGCCGGGGGGAGGGGAGTAGGGAGAGGGTGGTGGGATTATGGACATTGGGGAAGGTATGTGCTATGAAGTGTGTAAACCTGGCAATTCACAGACCTGTACCCCTGGGACTAATAATACATTATATGTTAATAAAAAAATAAAAAATTATTTTAAAAAATAATAATAAATAAATAAATAAATAAATAAATAAAATACTCCATCTAATGTCACTGCTACTGCTGAGATTTCTGACTCCTCCTTTCTGTCTTTTCACTGGCCTTCAGATCCTACTAGATTCCAGAGCTGGATATTCTGTGCAGTGATTTCAACTCTAGGAGCAGCTTGTGAAATGAAACCATTCATTGTGCAGTAGACAAATAAGCCAAGAAGGGGGTGGGGGTGTTAGGCTTAGAGAGGCGGCTCACACAGCATCTTGTGACAGAGAAACAAACACAGAAAACTAATCAAGGAAATGAAGAAGGAAAACCTGTACAAGATGAAAAGAACAGCAATAGCACTAGAAATTTCCAACAGGTAAGAAACTGGGAAACAAACTTCTAAAAGGCTAAAGAAAAATCTTGCAAATGTGTTTTTCAAATGTTCATTTCATGTTAATCCAGTTTTAAAATGTGAAGATCATTAAAAATTAGAACTTTCGTGCTTTCAGGCCTAATTATACCAAATGTCTTCTTGCTTATTTGATCCTACAAACAATCCCACAGCTTTAGAATGCACCACTGTAAGAAAATTATCAAAAGAAATCATCAAATGGTAGTACTGGCACAATGCAGTTTCAATTGCTTTCTGTTTATGGGTTTGTAAATAAATTTAAGAATCTGGTATACATACTTTTATTGGCATAGTGTAGCTCTCCTTTCTTGATACATTTAATACACTGTTATTTTAAAGAATCAAAAAACTCAACATCCCTATAATGACAAACTCAGTCATTAATCTTCACAGAAAATTAAAGTCAATTCAGACAATCTGTGTTGGTTTGACTTTTTTTTTTAACTTGATTTATTTATTTGACAGAGAGAGAGATCAGAAGTAGGCAGAGAGGCAGCATCGAGAGGGGGAAGCAGGCTCCCTGCTGAGCAGAGACCCCCGATGCAGGGCTGGATCCCAGGACCCCAAGATCATGACCTGAGCTGAAGCCAGAGGCCTAACCCACTGAGCCACCCAGGTTCCCCTGTGTTGGTTTGATTTTAAAAGTAACTGCCAGGGCACCCGGGTGGCTCAGTGGGTTAAGCGACTGCTTTTAGCTCAGGTCATGATTCCGTAGCCCCAGGATCAAGTCCCACATCGGGCTCCCAGCTCCATGGGGAGTCTGCTTCTCCCTCTGACCTTCTCCCCTCTCATGCTATCTCTCCCAAATAAATAAATAAAATCTTGAAAAAAAAATAAAAGTAACTGCTAGGTTTTGGAAAATGAAATATGTGCATTTTCCAGTAACACTTTATATGGACTCAGGCAATTGTCAAGTTCCAGGAAAAGCAGATAAACCATCTCCAGCAGAAAAATCAAAATACATGTAATGAATGAATGGGTGAGTCAAATGTTATCCCCAAATCTTAAAACAGCACACACATTTCTACAATAAACAGATGTGAAATTTTATTTATTTATTTATTTATTTATTTATTTATTGGAATGGGTGGATAGTCAAAATAGGGAGTTTGCATGATATAGAATAACCAGGCCAACTATTATTTTTAATTTTATTAAAGATTTAATTTATTCATTTGAGAGAAAGAAAGCAAGCAAGAGAGCACAAGCAGGGGGAGCAGCAGGGGGAGAGGGAGAAGCAGACTATCCACTGAGCAGGGAGCCCGATGACCTGGGGCTCGATCCCAGTATTTTGGGGACCACCTCCAGAGCTGAAGACAGATGCTTAATGTTCGACTGAGCCACCTAGGTGCCTCCCAATTATACTTTTTTTTAAAGATTTTATTTATTTATTTGACAGACAGAGATCACAAGTAGGCAGAGAGGCAGGCAGAGAGAGGTGAGGAAGCAGACTCCCTGCTGAGCAGAGAGCCCGATGCGGGGCTCGATCCCAAGACCCTGGGATCATAACCTGAGCTGAAGGCAGAGGCTTTAACCCACTGAGCCACCCAGGCACCCCCCAATTATACTTTTTAATAAGGCTATGAAAGAGTAGGCATTTGTTTCTTGATGCTTCTTGTGGTTGGTTAATACAGTACTTTGTTCTTAGGGAAAGTTCTAAGGTGTGTCTTTACAGACCTTCTAGTTTTACGTCTTCATGGAACACAAATGATTAATTTGATTGATTTCCTTTAAAATTAAATGCAGTAAACTAGAAATACTGCTTTAGGTATGGCTTAGAAAGTAGAAGTCTTCCTCCTGACTCTGCCACCAACTACGCAACCATAAGCAAGTCACTGGGTCTTGGTTGCCATGTTTTTAAATCAAAATTAAAGTATCATTCCTATCTAGAGTACATGACTGCTAGAGAGATCAAGTAAGACAGCCCACCTTGTCAACACTTAAATTCTTGAATAAATTAACGAATGAGATAGTACTTTAAATTATCAAGCCCTAAAAAATGCAAGATGTTATTTGCACAATCTGTATTCCTAAAGGTTTAAGAAAAAGGAGAAAGAGTTCTATGGGGGCATGCTCGCAGTGTGGCCCTGATCTATTCTGGGAACCCTCACATGAACACTTGTGTGTGCAGGTGTGTGCAAAACTTCACTTTGCCCAAGGCCACAGACTACCTGAAGTTACATTAAGGAAACTGTTTATAATATAAAATAATTAGAAAATGTTCTACTCATTTACTTTTAAAATTAAAAACAAGAAAGACAGAAGTTTATTCAAGAAATATAAAACAGGGGCACCTGGGTAGCTCAGTTGGTTAAATGTCCAACTCTTGATCTCAGCTCAGGTCTTGATCTCAGGGTCGTGAATTCAAGCCCCACAGTGAGCTCCATGTTGAGCAGGAAGGCTACAAAAAGGAAGGAAGTTACGAAGGAGGGAAGGAGGGAAAGGAAGGAGGGAGGGAGGGAGGAAGGAAGAAAAAAGGGGCATCTGGGTCGCTCAGTCATTAAATGTCTGCCTTTGGCTCAGGTCATGATCTCAGGGTCCTGGGACTGAGCATCACGTCAGGCTCCCTGCTCAACAGGAAGCCTGCTTCTCCCTTTCCCTCTCCCACTCCCCCTGCCAGTGTTCCCTCTCTCTCGCTGTGTCTCTGTCAAATAAATAAAAATCTTGAAACCCACACACACAAGAAAAACTCTCCCTTGAAAAAAGAAAAAAAGAAAGAGAAAGAAAAGAAAAAATAAATATAAAACAGGAGGCAGCAGAAAATAATGGAAAGAGCATGGAAATCTGAGAGCCAGAAGACTTGGGCTCTGGTCCCTATTCTGCCAGTAATGAATTGCAAAACTGCAACCAACAAGTGTCAAATGAGAGGGGTCTATTAGAATACCTGTAGCATCTTTTCCAGGTCAAGAAACCATAGTACCAAATGAAATAGAGAGTCTAAAATATGCCTCAATTATTCTGTGTTATGGACAATTAAGGGAAAGGGGGAAACAGAGAAGACAATGAATGTGAGAGGCATCATAAGAGGAAGACAATGCAAGATAATGAGAAAGCACAGAGACCAAGGGGAAGTCACACACAAATTCTGCTCCCTAACACCCACCAAAAAATAAAAGTTGTATGAAGAGAGAAAAAGAGAGGGATGCCTGTGTGGTTCAGTCAGTTAAGCATCTGCTTTCAGCTTTCCTGGGATCAAGTCCTGCATGGGCTCCTTGTTCGGTGGAGAGCTTGCTTCTGCCCTTGCCTGTTTTTCTCCCTGCTTGTGCTCACCCTTTGCTCGCTCTCTCTCTGGTAATAAATAAATAAAATCTTTTTTAAAAATTTGCGAAAAATTTTTTAAAAAATAAAAAGGTGAAAGACATGCTAAGGTTTTTTTTAATTTTTTAAAAGATTTTATTAATTTACTTGAGAGAGAGTGAAAGAGAGAAAGCGTGAGAACAGAGAGGGTCAGAGAGAGAAGCAGACCCCCAATGAGCAGGGAGCCCAAAATAGGACTCGATCCCAGGACTCCAGGATCATGACCTGAGCCAAAGGCAGTCGCTTAACCCACTGAGCCACCCAGGGATCCCATACACGCTAATTTTTTTAAAAAATCAGATACAGAAATAAAGGTACATAGAGATACTTCAGCAGAATAATGCTCTTATTTTGTTCATCCTAAAACCTTTAAACACAAAACTATCAAGACTGTGTAATGTACCTCTGCATGAAAAAGCATACATGGAGCCAGTTCAAGGCACGTGCTTCACAAACCAAATACAGTCAAGTTGGGGGTGAAGATTAATCTTCTCTGTCTTGTGTAGAGGGCAATGGATAATGTAATTCCAGCACTCCCCTTTGAATTCCTCCCAGATGAGGCCCATCTGACCTTCTTCTGGCTTTTCTGAGCTTCAAGCCTCTATAGGAACTTATAGACTAGGGAGATAATTTGCACTTTGCTACTAATCAACACAGAGGAGGGCAGACGGACTTCTACTAAGCTTCAGACCAGCTGTTGCAGGGTGGTGAGTAATCCCCATACACTCAGCCCACACAACCCAGATCAGCCAGAACAGGCAACACACAGGTTCCCAATGTGTGTTCCCATCTCTCTTACCAGTCTGCTAGGCACTCTAAAAAATCGTATGAATTTCCACATGGGTAAAGAAGAAACTGTTATTCATACCTTTCTCTGAAGGATTCATAGGAAGCTCTCCTTTCCCGTGGACAATAAGAACTGGGAAGAAAACAAGCACAAGATTTTGCTGGTCTTGTCTGGCTTTAGCTAAGCCCTTAGACCTTTCTGTAGTTTAGTTTCCGTCAATGAAATGAAAATATAACAATCCCACCTCTTTCCGGCAAATGTGGTATTGGAGGAATAAATTGTACATACAGTGGACAGGAAAGCACTGACAGCTTTCTGGAGGATGGGGGTTAGACCAATTCTGTCCAAAACATTCAACAAGTATAACAGCAACAACAATAATGAGCATGTGGGTTTGTATAATGTTAACAGATAATAGGATGTTTTAAATACATTATTTCATTAGCCCTTAAGCCAAGATGTGTGCAATGGGGAGGCCATTTTTTTGTTTCATTTGGCAGATGAAGAAACTGAGGCCCAGAAAAGCTGAGTGACTTGCCCAAGATCAAAGGCCTTGTTAGTTAGCAGCAGAACGTGTCTCTGATAGGAAGTCCAGCACTCACTCCAGCAGATGTGTACCTGTGTATGAAGTTATTGCCTACTTCCTTTTTGTGCCTTTCCTCCTCCAGGTAAATCTTGCTTAGGAGAAGGTATCTTAACAAAGCTTTCTGGTCTCATCTACAGTTGTAGTCCACTGACTGTCATAAAGAGCTTAAATCTGTTTTCACGTTCACCTTCAGGCAATATCTGCAAACTCTAGGTCTGCGGAACCCTTGAATGATGCAAGCCTTAAACCATGTCAGTACCATTGTTGATCAATTTCACTCTCTCTACTTGTCACCACATCATATCTGAGCCATAGATCAATTCCTTGGGTCTTTCTTTACAAAATATACTGTCTCAGTCAACAGTTGCTATGCATCTATGACATTTTCCTGGTGTTCCTCATCAAAATATCTATTGCTAAAACCATGACAGACATAACAAGTATTCTTAAGTTGCTTTCTTTCCAATAAGAATCTGCTAAGACTGAATTCAAACAGGATGTGCAGGGTAATTTCAAACAGCAAACAAACATCTGTTCTCTTTTTTTCCTACTGCTCAGCTTCCTTTATCACAGTTATTTATGTTGTCTTCCTCAAATTCCTAAAGAATAAACCAAAATGGAGGGTATTTTTTTCCTTTTGCCTTCTTTCAGCATGTCCTCTTTGGGCCAGAAATCTCAGCACTTAAAATGGTGGGGAGCTCATCATAACTGTTGTATATTCTGGTCTGAATAATTCTCCTGAATACAACCACACTAGGCCATGCTGAACCACAGGATCAGGGCTCCCCTTTCCTCTGGAAGCCAGATGAAGGGACCCAGAGGAAGTGAGAATTGGAAGAATGCATCATAAATAAAGTTAATTCTGAGGAGCAGCTCACTAGCCAATGGCTTCCTCACCTGGACCTCCAGAATCTGAGCATCATATCCAGAAACTCCCTGTGCAGAGTATGGCTTCAGTCCCAGAGAGTATGACTAGTGCAAAGATGAGACCGCATATGCTACTCCATAGCAGGCATGACTATGATTCTAGCCTCCAGACTAAAGACTATAGACTAGCTCTGGGCAGTGGAGATGACAAATTTTATTCAGGACATAAATACTGAACACTACTATGGGCTCCACATTGGGGCTAACAGACAAATTCAGTTGCATGACCTAATTTAATCCTTACAATTCAGACACTGTTTATTCCCATTCTATAGATAAGAAAACTGAGCAAGAAGAGGCATTTGATGGCTCAGTTAGTTAAGCATCTGACTCTTGGTCTCAGCTCAGTTCTTGATCTCAGGGTCATGAGTTCAAGCCCCGCACTGGGCTCCATGTTGGGCAAAGAGCCTACTTAAAAAACAACAACAACAACAACAAACAACAACAACAACAACTAAGCAGGAAGGGTAATGACTTGTGTCAAAGTCATACAGACATCAAAAAGTGATGCTGTAATTGAAACTCAACTTCAAACCAAACATGGTACTCTGGCCTCCATGGCGGGCATACACATACATACACATAGACACACACACAAAGCACAGCAGGTGACAGGAATGGAAACATATTTGGGCAACCTTATATACTTAACAGAATGCTATCACATTCCCTTCCTTATTAGCTCTAAAGACTATACTGCTGGGGCAAATAGAGTACCCTGAGATGAGAGAAGAGCAGGACAGGGAGACCCATCTCTCTATGTCCTCACAGGGACACTGTTCCACAACAGACTTGTCCCGGTTGTTAAGACTTTGCACTAATATTCTGGCTTCTCTTTAATTTTTTAGGATTTCAGGCTGATACTCAAGTCACAGGTGCATTTCCAGTGAGCACAGATAAAGATCAAAAAAGATTAAACCCATGATCCGAAGGGGCACGTGCACCCGAATGTTTATAGCAGCAATGTCTACAATCACCAAACTATGGAAAGAGCCTAGATGTCCATCAACAGGTGAATGGATAAAGAAGATGTGGTATATATACACGATGGAATACTATGCAGCCATCAAAAGAAATGAAATCTTGCCATTCGCAACGACGTGGATGGAACTAGAGGGTATCATGCTTAGTGAAATAAGTCAATCAGAGAAAGACAACTACCATATGATATCCCTGATATGAGGAAGTGGAGATGCAACACGGGGGACTAGGGGGGGGCAGAAAAAGAAGAAAAGAAGCAAGATGGGATTGGGAGGGAGACAAACCATAAGTGACTCTTAATCTCACAAAACAAACTGAGGGTTG
>PISX010024314.1:0-28133 GCA_004024625.1 Mellivora capensis
AAAACCTATTTTTAACAATCACTTTGGTGGTAGAGTCTTGGCATTATTATTCCGAGACTGTTAATGGTATGTATTGCAGGATAAAGCAAATGAGGAATTATATTAGTGAGAACTGAGATTTGACATGATGAAAGGAGATATTGATGTTACACAGATGAGGTTACACAGTCCTGAATCTGAGTTGGATGTGGTAGGTGGAATTCTAATATGAGCCCCACAGAGATAAACCCTGGAATGATCTCCTCCCCTTGAGTGTGGGTAGCACCTGTGAATATGATTAGATGTCACTCCTGTGATTGGTCACATTATATGGCAAAGGAATATGATAAGAAAAGATATGAAGGGATTTTAGACATATAATTAAAGTTCTGAAATCAGTTAAGTTTAAATTAATCAAGGGGTGCCTGGGCGGCTCGGTTGGTTAAGCGTCTGCCTTTGGCTAAGGTTGTGATCCCAGGGTCCTGGGATCAAGCTCCTCATTGACTCCCTGCTCCCAGGGAGTCTGCTTCTCTCTTTCCCTCATGCTCTTTCTCTCTCTCTGTCAAATAAATAAATAAAATCTTACAAATAAATAAATACAATTAATTAATCAAGAAAGATTGACCTTGGTGAGCCTGACCTAACCAGGTTACCCTTTAAAAGAGGATCTAGAGGGGCGCCTGGGTGGTTCAGTGGGTTAAAGCCTCTGCCTTCGGCTCAGGTCATGATCCCAGGGTCCTGGGATCGAGCCCCACATCGGGCTCTCTGCTCCGCGGAGAGCCTGCTTCCTCCTCTCTCTCCCTGCCTGCCTCTCTTGCCTACTTGTAATCTCTGTCAAATAAATAAATAAAATCTTAAAAAAAAATAAAAATTAAAAAAAAAAAGAGGATCTAGAGGTCGAAGACTTTAGATGGTGAACCCTTAGATGTGATCACTTTTATTTATTTATTTATTTATTTTTAAGATTTTATTTACTTATTTGACAGAGAGTACGCACAAGCAGGGGGAGCAGCAGACAGAAGCAGAGGGAGAGGATCCTCTGAGCAGGGAGCCCGATGTGGGGCCCAATCCTAGGACTCTGGGATCATGGCCTGAGCCAAAGGCAGACGCTTAAGCGACTGAGCCACCCAGGCACCCCAGATGTGATCACTTTTAGTTCAGAAACAAAATAGACCTGCTAGCCACAACTGCTGTTTGAGCCAAAGATAGAGGATTGACCAATGTAATGCCATGAGAGGGTTCAAGGATCGGAAGGAAAGAGAAAAATGTGTTATTGTCACTTATATGGAAAACCCAAGAGAATTAACAAATTATTAGATCTCACACAAGTTCAGGAAGGTTGCCACAGAGCAGGGAAACATACAGAAAGCAACAGCATTCCTCTACACCTTCAAACCCTGTAAACAAGATACCATTTACAGTAGTTATAAAACTATAAAATATATAGAAATTAAACTACCCAATAATGCACATAAAAATGTAAGACTCAATTAAAAGGCATAAGAGAAAACCTGAACAAGAACATACTGTTATGTTCACTGCTCGAAGAGTTTAACATTATAAAAACAGCAATTCTCCCAATATTAACCTATAAATTAAATGTAATTGCATCACAATCCTAAGTGAAGAAAAGTGATTCTAAAATACATACAGAAGAACACATATCTACAAATACTTGAGATACATATGAAAAGAAGAAGAGCAAAAGGGGGTGGGGAGGGATGCACCCTACCAAATAATGAGACATGTTGCAAATCTGGAATCATCAGAGCAGTTGTGTTCCTGGCATAGCAAGAGCAAATGGAGCAGGTATTAATATGGTGAACTTGGGATAGAAAGACTCCACTAATCAGTGGGAAATAGATGAATTATTCAGTAGATAGACAGAAAAATTGTTTTGCTCTAAGGAGAAAAATTCAGTTGAATCTCATAACATATGCAAAAAAAAAAATCCTCTAATTCTAAATTTGAGGGATGCCCGGGTGGCTCAGTCTGTTAAGCGTCTGCCGTTGGCTCAGGTCAGGATCCCAGTGTCTGGGGTGGAGCCCCACTTCAGTCTCCTTCCTCAGCGGGGAGCCTGCTTCTCCCTCTGCCTTGCTGCTCCCCCTGCTTATTTTCTCTTTCTCTCTCTCTGAAAAATAAATAAAATCTATTAAAAAATCCTAAATTTGAAAAACAAAATCATAAAGCCAATAGAAATAAATGTAGAAGAATATTGTTGGGACTTTAGGGGTGGGAAAATTTTCTTTAAAAAGATGCCAAATATATAAATTATAAGGGGACAAAAAAATCCATAGATTTGATTAAATTAAATTATTTCTGTCTTATGGAGGCCATCATAATCACAACTAATAGGTGATCAAATGAGAAAGTTATTTGTCATCTTCAAAACCAACACAAAATAAAGATTTATAATATTTTTAAAATTCTGAGATAGCTTTAAGGAAAAGATAGGAAATCCAACAGAAAACAAAATGAGCATAGGATATGATGAGGCAATTCACAGAAGAAATCTGAATGACTAACAAGTCTACTAAGAGATGTTTAAGCTCATTAGTAATCAGTGACATGTAAATTAAAGCTAAATACCATTTCAGATTGGAAGAAAGAAAAAGAAGAATCAGCTATCATTTCCTGCTGGCAGTGAGTGGGGCCCAGGATATTTAAGGTGTGCTTGGTGGGAGCGGAGCATAAACTGGGAAGTCTGGGAAGTCGTTTGGAGAGCAGCTGGCATTACGGAAATAGGACAAGGTATCCCTGAAACCCAGCAGTTTTCCTCCTGAGTTTTTATCCTCAAAAGAAACTTAAGGCTGTTGTGAGAATCGAGTGAGTTCCATTCAGGAATCAGTCAAATGTTTGTTCTTCTGTCCCATCCTTTTTAGCAAACTTATTTCCACGAGGCTCTCAGACATTTTCACCCGGCGGTAATGAGGTTGGCAAAAGGGATCTAGAAATGCAATCCCACAAGCCGATTGATCCCGAGTGATCGCCAAAGCAAACCCTGTTGTCAATCACGTCCAGGTTAAAACTTCTAGCAGCAACAACACTGTATACCTTTTCATTTCTACACAAACAGCAGCAGCTCTAGTCTTGACTTCCTGGATCCAGAGCCCCTCATTTTCCTCACTCTGCCCTAAGCACGAGCCCCACCTATCCCCAGGCCTCCCCAACCTCATCTACCATCATCCCTTCCTCCCAAGGCCTCACTGAGTAGAAACCACCCCCTATGGAACTACCACTGCTGCCTCAAAGGCATTTGCATTAAGAGAATCTCAAAAAAAACCGGGACAGGGAGATGGGGAGAAATAGTACAAATAAAAAGGGCAAAAAAGTGCCAAAAGAAGATATATAAATGACTGAAAGCACAGGAAAAGAGACTCGCTCGTAATAGTCGTTAGATGCAGGTTAAAACCACAGTGAGGGGCTGGCTGGCTCAGGCGGTAGACCTTGTGACTCGCCACCTCAGAGTCATGAGTTCAGGCCCCACAATGGGTGTAGAGCTTACTTAAAAAAACCCAACAACACCACAATGAGATACCTCTTCATGGCCACAAGGATAGCTAAAATTAAAAAGATTTGCCATATCAAGTGTTGACAAGGATGTGGAGTACTTGGGAGTGCTAGGAGGAGAGTAAAATGGTTACAGTGACTTTGGGAAACAGTCTGGCAGTATCTTAAAAAGTGGTATATACATTGATCATATGACCCAGCAATTCCACTTGTAGATATTTACCCCCCCCCCAAGGAAAACATATGTCTTCACAAAGACTTGTGTGCACCAATGTTCAGACTAGCTTTATTCAAAATAAACAGAAAAGGAAATAAGCCAAATGTCCATCCATGGGTGAATATACAAATAGACTGTGGTAAATTCATTGAGTGGTCTACTACGCAAAAATAAAATGGCATGAATTATTGACACATGCAAAAATGTGGTGTTTGGGCCACCCAGTTTGGGCATCTGTATATTATACACAGTTAAGTAATGAACTATGCTAGTATATTTGTGGTTTGGAATATTTACATTGCAGTTCTAAGATTAACTAGCCATTCCTTGCAGTGTTTCTCAAATTTACCTAATAATAATTATGTAGGATGGTAGCATGAATAGTGGCCCACTATATCCATTCCTAATCCCTGGAACCTATGAATATTACATTTTATGGCAAGAGGGACTTTGTGGATGTGATTAAGTTAAGGATCTTGAGGTGAGGAGATAATCCTGGATTATTCTGGTGGGCCTTGAAGTAATCACGATGGTTCTCATCAAAGAGACACAGGAAAAGTTAGAGTAGAAAAATGATGTCATGATGGAAGGAGAAATTGGAATGTTGTACTATGAGGATGAAGGGGCCACAAGCCAAGGACCACCACCAGAAAGCCACTAGAAGCTGAAAATGACAAACTGGTTCTTCTCTCAGAGCCTCCAGAAGAAAACAGTCCTATTAACCCCTTCACATTAGCCCACCGATTTTGATCTTCTGGCCTCTAGAATTATAGGACAGTACCTTCATGTTGTTTTAAGCCACTAAGATTTTGGTAATTTGTTACAATGGCAACAGGAAACTAACACACTTGGAATACTTGTTAAATATCCAAGTTACCATCCATCTCTCCTTACATTCTGAATCCATTGGTCTGAGTGGGGAGCCTAGGAATCTGTTTTATAACGAGGGTCAAGGTGATTTTTATCCTCAGGTAATTTGGGAAACTATGGCTATAATGGACTGTGCTAGCCCAGGCAGATTCCTCACCACCAATTTTCTGGTAACTAGACTCCATCTGCTTTGATCAGAATGTGGAGACACGAGCAAGAATTGACCACTTCTGGCCCTCGGTTGTCCTTGAGTCTTAGACTGGTCCACAGGCAGACACATGGCCTACACTGGCCAATCACAATCCTTCTCTGGGAATTTATACATGGAAGCCATATTCTTTGCGCTGAGATTACTAGGCTAAGATGGAGCATCTGTCTGCTGTTGCTGGCAACCATGTTCTCTGACTCCATAGAGGAAGGCCATCTGCAGAAGCAATGAGGATAACAAACAGAGGGGAGCAGAGTTAAAAGGTAGGAGAGAAGGAAAAAGCCCTGATACCCTTTGAGCTCTGGGTTCAGTTGCATCTGATGCTGGTACCATCCTTGTTCTTTTGACTTACAAGAAATCAATAAATTCTGTTATAGTTTAGGCTTATTCAATTCGGGTTTAGTCCTCTGAAATACAGACTCCTATCATACTGGCATGTTATGCAACGTGGATCCTTTACATGGGCTTTCTCTTGACCTATTTCTATGCCCAACATCAAATGCTTCATACTTGCCTATGCCAGTACATACTTGTCGGGTTGGACTTTATATGCTAATTGCGCAGAGATTTTAGTCTTTCTGTCTCTGCCATTCAAGCCAACCCCTTGAGAGTATAAATACTCTCAACCACATAGAGGCAGTTCCCATCACCTAGATGTTCAGGCTACTTCTCTTTCTACTTCTAATCCTCCTCCCTCTCCTCTATGCAATGACAAGCAGTTCTAGCAGTTCTGGGAGGGTGGCTCCCTTTCAGAGAAAACAAACTGCAAAATGCCCAGGATTGCTTTTACACGAAGTTCCGTCCATAAAATACCTTCTGCAGCCACGTTACATCAGGTTTTATAGGCGTCGTTAGCCTGAGGTGGGATTGAGATTGAGTGTTGACTAGAGATTGAGTGTTGACTAGAAGATTCTCCCCCATTATTCAAATTATTTAGTCGATGATTGTTTTTGATCTTTCAATTCCAAAGTTTCTCAGTTCTAACCCTGCCGTTAAACACTGTTACCTATAACATTTGCCTGGCGTAAATCCTCATTGCCAGGGGGATGGGGCTACAGCATTTTCAAAATGAGACTGACCAAAGCAGGCCAGGGCTTTACTGAAGACTCACACACAGACCGCTGCTGGCCAGTACTGCCTGGTCCTTGGTAGAATTGGGCTGTAAAACCTGATGGAAGAAAGTGGGAATTCCTAACTTTTTCCTCTGCCAGCGGAATGGAAAGGGCACTGGCTAGCACTTAGGAAACCTGAGCATAGTCTCAGCTCTGTCATTTATTACCATTTAGTAAATTCTGGAAAGTCAGTTAACACCTCTTACTTCTAATTTCTTCATCTATGAAATGGAATTCATCATATTCCCCTACCTGCCTGCCTCACCAAGTGCTTGTAAGCATTAAACAAGGTGTACAGATTAAGGTATTATTATGCACTATACAAATGTAAAGTTTAATTATGATGCCCTATTCTCAGCCATCCTTATTCAAATCTGGGATTGTAAGATTGTGACTATTCTAAATACCAAGATTGAAAAAGTAAATTGCTTCTCATAAATCAATTTATTTACTACCCATCTGTTATGACTTAGGGATCACCAAATATAAAGTAGCATCAAATTTGGAACACCAGTTAGGATATTACTATATCCAAATGGTTGAAGATTCAAAGTGCAGATGCACATAACATGTAAATAGATGCTACAAATTTCTGCAAAACATGCCTAAAATGGTCTTCAGCAGATGCTTCTAAATTCTCTCGGGATTACAGCTTTTGAACAAAACAAAAACCCAATGGATTTGGACCAGAGATCTCTAAAACCTCCTCCACCACCGCCCCCCCCTCAAGTGTCTTTATTTAGTCCTAAATTTAGAGCAGATGGAGAAACCAGCAAGCAAGACAATGCCTGCATCTGCTAATAAATTAATACTGCTGAGCCAAGCAAGTAGAGAAAGCTTGAACAGGCTCTACACTTAGCTGTAACGAAGGCAGGGGCCCTGCTTTTAAAGGCATTTATAATCAGTATAATTTAGACATGATACTGTTTCAATAGCATTTATTGAGGACTTACTATGTGCTAGGCACTATTCTAAGGGTTATACTCTTATCAACTCATTTAAACCAGCCAATGACCCTGTGAGATGGATACTATTCTATCACCCAATATAATGAGAGGACAATGAATCAGAGATTAGGGACTTTGTATGACTAGTGATACAGCTGGAATTTAAAAGATCACTCTCTTAGCCACTGTATAAACAACTGTTCTAGAAAGACACAGATAGGAAGGAATAGACTGTCCTAGAACCTCATTTAATATTTACCATATATTTTTTTATTATTTTATATTGTATGATTGGTGGTTGTCAGGGGCTGGAGGGAGGGGGAAATTAGTTGATTTTTAATAAGTATAAAGGTTCAGCCATGGAAAGTGGAGAAGTTCTAGAGGTCTGTTGTACAATAATGTGTTATTAATAACAGTTAACAATACTCTGATGTACACTTAAAAATTGCTAGGCCAGGGCACCTGGGTGGCTCAGTGGATTGGGGCCTCGGCCTTCAGCTCATGGTCCCGGGGTCCTGGGATCAAGTCCCGCGTCGGGCTCCTTGCTCAGCGGGGGGCCTGCTTCCTCCTCTCTCTCTGCCTGCTTCTTTCCCTGCTTGTGATCTCTGTCTGTCAAATAAATAAATAAAATCTTTTAAAAAAATGCTAGGCCAAATATATGTTATGTATTTGCTGTTTTTGTTGAGAAAGATAGAAAGAAAGAAAGAAAGAAAGAAAGAGAGGGAGGGAAGGAGGTGGGTGCACCTGGGTGGCTCAGTGGGTTAAAGCCTCTGCCTTCGGCTCAGATCATGATCCCAGGGTCCTGGGATGGAGCCCTGCATCGGGCTCTCTGCTCAGCAGGGAGCCTGCTTCTCCCTCTCTCTGCCTACTTGTGATTTCTGTGAAATAAATAAATAAGAAAAAAGAGAGAGAGAGGAAGGAATAAATAAATTAAAAAATAAAGAGGGAAGGAGGGAGAGAAGAAAGAGAGAGAGAGGGAGGGAGGTAGGGAGGAAAGAAAGAAAGCAAAAGAAAGGAAGGAAGGGAAGAGAAGGAAGGAAGGAAGGAAGGAAGGAAGGAAGGAAGGAAGGAAAAGCCTGCTCCATCAATTGATGAATAGCTAAACAAAATATGGTGTGTCCCTACAAGAGAATATTTACTATTCAGTCGCAAAAAGAAATGAAGTTCTGATACATAGATTTAACATGTGTGAACCTTGAAACATGCTAAGTGAAAGAAATCAAACACAAAAGATCACACATTGTATGACTCCATTTATATGAACTATCCAGAATAGACAAATCCATAGAGACAGAAAGTAGCTTGGTGGTTTCCTAGGGCTAGGGGGATGGGAAGCTAGGGAGTGATAGCTAAAGACGGAGGAGTTTCTTTTTGAGGTGATGAAAATGTTCTAAAACTGAATGTGGTGGTGGTTGTAGAACTCTATGAATATAGTGCGAGTCACTGAATTGTACACTTGGAGTGAATTGTGGTATGTGAATTATATCTCAATAAAACAAAAATATTTTTAAAATTACATAACGGTTATATTAGTTTTCTATTGCTGCATAACAAAATACCACAAAATTAGCAGCTTAAAACAATACCCATTTATTATCTCACTATTTTGTAAAAGAGAAGTCCATGGTGGGTAGACAGAGAGTTAGTGACTGAATTTTCTGCTTGGGTCTCCCAAGTCCAAAATTAAGGTATTAGTAGGGTTGAGTTCTTATCTGGAGCCTCTGGGGAAGAAAATGCTTCATTCACATCATTGGCAGAATTAAGATCCTTGCAGGTGTAAAGGACCGAAGTTCCGTTTTCCAGCTGGCTACTGGCCAGGGATTGCTCTCCAGTCCCTGAATGTGGCCCTTCCCATTTTCAAAGCCAGCTATGGACTCTCAAATCCTCATGCTTCAGACTTCTTTAACTTACCCTTCTTCTACTAGCCAGAGAAAATTCTCTGCTTTCAGGTAGCACCCCAGATTGGATCAGATCCACACATAATTTCTATATCATAAGGTAACCTGGATTGGGACTTTAATCATATTTGCAAATTTCACATAATACCTAGATAGGTGCTTGAGTAACCAGAAAATAAGAATCTCTAGAATTCTGTCTAGAATTTTTTAAGAAAGTTCCCCCATTTTTTTCAGCTTTGAGATATAATTGATATACAACTCAAAAATGTTCTTAAATCCTCATTGGTGTGTAATGTACATATAGAAAAATGTCCAAATCACAACTGAGCACCTTATTTTCACACCGTGAAAATTATTTTCACACCCATATAACTTCCACCTACACCAAGAAATGACAGATAAATTTAGGGATGACATCTTTCCAATACTAAATATCCCAAATTTATGAACATGGTATACAGTTCCATGTATCTGATTCTTCCATAATATATCTCAATAATATTTTATAGTTTTCAGTTAAGTCTTGCCTATCTTTCATTAGATCTATTTCTAGGTTTTTAATGTTCCTGTAAATGGTTTTATTTAAAAAACTCAAATCTGTTTAATGTTGGAATATAGAAATAAAATTGATTTTTCCTTCACTGATTGAGTATCCAGACATCCTGCTAAGTTCCCTTATAATCCTAACAAGTTATCTGCTTATTCTTTTGGATTTTCCTGTGTACATAATCATACCATCTAACAATGACAGTTTTATTTCCTCCTTATACCTTTAATTCATTTTTCCTGCCTTACTACACTAAGACCTTCAAAGCACTGTTGTATAGAAGGGGTATTAAATGAGCATCCTTGTCTGTTTCTCATCCCAGGAGGAGAACTTTCAATATTTTATTTTTAAATGTGTATAATATTTATTCTGTTATTTTGCAGCTGTTCATCAGGTTAAAGGTATTCCTTCCTGTTCTTAATATGCTAAGAATTCTTATCATAGGGATATTAAATTTTATCAGAGGGGGGCCTGGGTGGCTTAGTTGGGCTGAGTGTCTGAGTCTTGATTTCAGCTCAGGTCATGATCTCATGGGTCATGAGATGGATCCCCACATTGGGCTCTGAGCTCAGCAGAGAGTCTGCTTAAAATTCTCTCCCTCTCTCTTTCTGCCCCTTCCCCCACTCACATGCTCTCTCGCTCAAATAAATATTTAAAAAAAAATTATCAGAAAAAATTTTTGTATTTATGGAGATCATCTTACCCCTTTTCCTCCACTTATTTTGTTAAAATTATGAATAATATTGATTTCAAAATGTTAAATAAATCTTTCATTCCTTGAATAAACTCCCTTTGTCAAGATGTCTTATTCTTTTTATATATTACTGGATTCAGTAAACTATTTTCTTTAGGGTTTTTATGAGAGAAATTAGACTGTAATTTTCCTTTTTTTGAGTGAGAGAGAGTGAGCAAGAGAGAGAGTAGGAGTGTGGGGGAGGAGCAGGGGAGAAGGGAGAAGCAGACTCCCCACCCAGCAGGGAGCCTGATGCAGGGCTCTATCCTGGGACTCCAGGATCATGATCTGAGCTGAAAGTAGTCGCTTAACTGACTGAGCCATCCAGGTGCCCCATGTAATTATTCTCCTTTCTTTTAATGTCCTTAAGTTTTGTTTTTAAGACTTTATTTATTTGACAGACAGAGATCACAAATAGGCAGAGGCAGGCGGGGGGGGGGGCAGGCTCCCTGCTGAGCAGAGAGCCTGATGTGGGGCTCAATCCCAGGACCTTGAGATCATGACCTGAGCCGAAGGCAGAGGCTTTAACCCAGTGAGCCACCCTGTTCTTAAGTTTTGGCATCAAGGTTATGTTGACCCCATAAGATACGTTGGGAAGTATTCCCTCTTTTTCCATTTTTGGGAAGTATTTATGGAAGAAAGGTATATTTCTTCCTTGTTTAGAATGAAATGTCCAGAATAGGAAAATCTATAGAGACAGAAAGCAGATTAGCAGAAAGTAGATGAGTGGTAGAAGGTAGTTTAGGGCTATGAAGTTTGGGAGGAAAGTGGGAGTGACTGCCAAAGGGTACAGTTTCTTTACGGGATAGTGAAAATGTTCTAAAATGGGTAGTGGTAATATTTGCACAACTCTTTGAATATGAGAAAAACCACTGAATTGCATGGTATGTGAATTATATCTCAATAAAGCAGTTTTAAAAATTTATCATTGGGGGTGCTTGGGTGGCTCAGTGGGTTAAGCCTCTGCCTTTGGCTCAGGTCATGATCTCAGAGTCCTGGGATCAAGCCCCGCATCGGGCTCTCTTCTCAGCAGGGAGCCTGCTTCCCCCCCTCTCTGCCTGCCTCTCTGCCTACTTGTGATCTCTCTCTCTCTCTCTCTGTCAAATAAATAAATAAAATCTTTTAAAAAATCTATCATTGGACAGATTAGATACTCCTTGATCTAGACTTGATTAGATCCTTCTTCAATTTTGTTCAAAGAACAGATTGGAAACTACCTTCCCAATAAGCAAAAGAACTGATACCCAATTACTCATGTTTTAGCCCCAATGCCAGTATTTCAATTATCCCCTTCTTTGGTGTCCTGAAGCATCGTGCAATGGACGCAGAAAGGTATCTTGCCTCACTAGTTCTCACGAAGATTGATTTTAGGGAATTCTTCATATGGAAGCATGCCAGTGTATCCTTAGAAAAGTCTTTGCATATCCCTACAGATACAAATATCCTAGTTTGAAGACCACTGCAGTCGGGTATACTGCCTCTTAGTAGAGGCCTGTGGGAGAAAATCAATCATGTCCCAGTATCTACTAGCTGTATGAAGATGTGTTCTACAACAAGGCCTTTTGTTGGCCAATTAGGAACAGCATTTGGGTTGCTGACCCAGACATGGGTACTTCTACAAGGTCAGCTTCGGTCCAGGATGTTTGACAGAGATATGGTCTCATTTAGACAAACCTATCATCTCTGGAAGCCACAACAATGTAGAGAACGACCTAGACAAAATAACCTTGGGATCACTTGGTGACACCAAACTAAATGTTGCGTAGCTCTACCTGAGGTTGCCCCAACAGTTTCTGGCAGTGACAGGGGGATTTATACAGCTGGGAAACTCGATCCCTTGCCTTTCCCCTTTTACTTTTTCGTGGGCGAATTTAATCTTTGTACCTGCCATGTCTGCTGAGTGTATAATTAGCATGCTGACATCTGAACAACAGTGTTTCTCAGCTTTATTTAGGGGTGGGAATATTTTTTACATCGGGTAAACTTAGGCACCCCTCCCTCAACTTCCCTATTATCCTGAATATGACAGCTTTTTAATCCTTAGAATGTCTGTCAAGGGCACAGAAATATCTGTGTCCAGCTGTTAAAGTTGCCCTGCCCTTTAGATACACATGAAACTGGCTCAACACCTCTCCCCCTTCCCCATCCCATGGGCTACATAAAGGTCAATGCCCTCCTTACAATTTCTGAAAATTCCTGAGAGACGTAGGCTCTGTGTTCACCCGACTCCAGCTCCTGTAAATATACTAGTTCAGAGTTGTCTCACTCTCTCCCTTCTGCTCTATCCCTTTTCTTTTCTTTCGCCTTTTTTTTTTTTTTTTTAAGATTTTCTTTATTTGAGAGAGAGAGAGAGAGAGAGAGACACAGCACGAATGACCTGGAAAGAGAGGGAAAGGGAATCTGAAGCCGACTCTGGAGTCCAACACGGGGCTGGATCCCACAACCACAAGATCATGACCTGAGTTGAAACCAAGAGGCGGTTGCTTCACGGACCAAGTCACCCAGATTCCCGTGGCTGTCCCTTTTCCACCCAGGGAATTCAGAACTTGTTCTCATTTGGTGTGCAGGGTTGGGGAGAGATTCCTTAAACCCTATGTGTCTATCAAACTTCAAAGACATTTTGGGGTAACTGGAGGGACTTCCTTCAAGCAACACAGCCACCATCACACTGAATGTCAGACATTTGTGTTTTTAAGGTTCTCCCAGTTTCCTGCGTGGGGCTCCAGATTCCTGCATGGTCTTGGCCTTCTCTTCTCATTCTTTTTTACCTTTTTCTGACTTGTCCATGCCTAGCAAAAACCAACATCCTAATTTCTTACACACAGAAACTTCTTTTCTCAGCCCTTTCTCTGACGCTAGATATCTGTCCACATATATAGGACACAAAGTTAAAACTTTGTAATTATTATTTGTAAGGATCTGCCTCATTAGGGTCACAGACAACCATTCTTTTCCTCTCCAGTTTCAGTTCAGAGAGTAAGGGTGGGGATTTTTCTTTGCTTTTAATATTGATCCAGAAAAATCTCTAGAATGAGGTATTGTATCTTAATAGAACAGGATGGCAAGGAAAATTGAGCCAGTCACAACTATTTACTGAGTGCCTAGTATGCTCCAGGCAATGAGCTAGGAGCTAGGGCACAAAAGGCAACAAAATCAGACACAGTTCTGCTCTTGGGAAGCTTGCGGTGCTAGAGGGAAAGAGGAACATTAATCAAATAAACAAACAAAACAAAAATATGAGTGTCACACCAGGAAGGTGTGGTGCAGGTGCTGTTAGAATAATAAGCTACTGAGTGGGAAGTCTGGGAAGGGCCCCCTGAGGACGTGACTGCACAGGCTGGGATCTGAAGGCCTAGTAAGAGTTAACTTGTGGGAAGGAGAAAGAACATTCCAAGCAGAGGGAGAAGTTCCCAAAGACTGTGCAACAACAGAAACCTCTGACAAAGGACTAAAAGAAGGCCCATGTGGCTGCAGCTGCAAAAATGAATGGCACTGTGGAAAGCGATTAGGTTGCAAATGGTGGGTAAGGCAAGTTTCAAGTAGGGGGATGCTAGGCTCAGATTTGCATTTTGAAGTCTCTTTGCAATATAGAGAAAGGATTGGGATGTTCTCTTTTTTTAAACATTTATTTATTTATTTATTTTGGATTGAGAGCATGAGTGGGAGGGGCAGAGGGACAGAGAATCCTCTAGTAGACTTCCTGCTGACCGTGGGGCTGATGCAGAGCTCGATCCCAGGACCCTGAGACCACGATCTGAGCCAAAATCGAGAGTTGGCTGCTTCACAGACTGAGCCACCCAGGTGCCCTGGCCTGGAATGTAAAAGAGGCTTGAGGGGAACTGTCAAGTACCTGAAGCACCCATGTGGAAACCAGCAACTGACATGATTATTCTAAATATTTATTTATTTATTTAGAATAATCATATCGAGGTGTGTTTTAATATAATTTTTAAACTAAATGAATATATACACACATAAATCATTCAAAATAGCAACTAGAACTGGTGCTGTTAGGCTTGTAAAAAAAAGTCCTCTGACCATCCCTCCTCACACCCTGCACACCTTCCACTAAGGATCCCTTCCTCCACTCGTAACTAGTCAGTCATCTGGTATTTACTACAATCCCTTTCTTCTTTTTAACATGATTTGCTTAAAGTAAGCAACTATTTGTTTTCTAGTTTTAAGCACTGTTTACTTTCTACTAGGGAAGAAAAGAATTTCTTGAGCTTACCCCATGTCTCACCATGCCCAAACTCTATTCTTATCCTGTCAAGAGTGAACATTTGAACCATTACTAGCATTTCCTTTTTTATCTTCCCATGTAAGCAAAAATACTCTGAATCATTCATTACCTGACAAAGCCATCAATCAATAAGGACAGAACTGCTACATTTCATTATAAATTGGTATCTTTGTGAGGACAAAAGTACCTTCCCTATACACCAGTCATGAACATATTTGAAGCAGCAAAGACTTGTACCCCATTAAGTAAAGACTGTTCAAATTTTGAAGTTGGCATAAGAATATTCAAGGAAATTACAGTTGAATTACATGTGCTGGTTGAAAGACATAATAAAGCAATTTGCACGAGGAGGCCAAAATAACCTTTATAAGACAAATGTCTTAGAAGAGAAGTGTTCGAAAGGTCATTAATTGATGAACTGTATCCTCCACCCGTAGACGAGCGAAATAGACCTCTCTCTTGCTGCTGCAGAGTGCGAGCTAGAAAACAAGTGGGTGATTCCCATGCAGAGTCTAAAAGGACAAGTCAGGTGTTTTGAGCTTCCAATAAATCAACCCCAAGGAAATATTCAGAGATACAAAGATTTACGCCCAAGAATATTCACGATAGTATTATTTATATATAATGGAAAACAATCTCAATGCCCCCAAAATAGGAAAATTATGTTACATCTATAGAATGGAATACTATAAAATCATTAAATTCATGCTTTCAAAGAACAATTAACATCATGGAAGAGGCTGATAATATTAAATGAGAAAAACAGTTGAGGTCAACCTACATGTAAAAGCATACACACATATATAAACATAGTATATTTAAATATATATAAAATATCTATGCACACTCAGTTGTTTTGTTTTTTTTTTAGTGCATAGAAAAAGACAGTTTTTTCTCCCAGTGTGGTTTGCTACCCATATTATCTCAGAACAGCCCAGACAGAAGGTTTGCTAAAAATGCAGATCCTTGGTTTCTACCCCTGACCAACTGAATTAGAGGTTTTGGAATCACAGCCCAAGTATTTTTGCCTACCTACACACCCTTGTCCACCCACGTACTACCTTGTCCGCCTACGTACTACCTTGACTGATACTGACTCACACCTTCATTTGAACACCACTGAGCAAGAAGTAGTTGCTCTCAGGGTGGTGGAATGATGAGTAATCATCTTCTTTCTGGAATCCTTAAAAAAGATTATCTACCAAGCATATGCTGCTTTTTATAAATAAAAGCTCATTAGAAGTGTATTAATGAAGCGTGAGTATTAGAAAAACAGAGCAGATCTGGGGTCTACTTGGGCAAGTCTAAACACCTTCTGAGAATTGGAAATCTAAAGTAAGCAGGTACTTCTAGATTCCTGACAACTGAAGAGCCAGTTTATGATAAGGAAAACACTAAGCAGAGATATGGAATTCATTACCTCAATAAATTGTACAGGTAAAAAATGTAAATATAATAATTTTGAGAAGTTATTAGGTAATAATATTTCTCCGTGTTCCAAGATATTCCTTGGCGAAAGAGGATTTGGTGATCAAGTAAGTTTGGTACACAATACATTTTCTAATCCCCTCTTAGAGTCATACAACCATGAGCAGATTATAGGCTCTGGGAAGTCCAATATAAGCTTAATTCATAATTCTAGCTCCACAAAATCTTAGAATGTGGCCTACCATCAAGAAAAAAATTCTAGGCCAGAAGAGAGCCCAAGAAGCAATTCTCACCATGGATCTATAGCCTATGCTTGATCAATTCACTGTTTCAATCTCTGAGGGCTTAGCCCATATAGTAGTAGGGCCTGATTCTAAGGGCACAGCTCAAGTCAGCTACCAAAGAATGCTTAATAACAGAAAAAGTGAGTGCCAGGCTACAAATTAGAGTACTTAAATGACCTGTATATTTACTTTTGTTTTTTACTATCTGTATCTACCACCTAGACAGTGAGCCTCAAATCTTTGTCTTATATTCACTTATGTAGTCCCAACACAGTAAAACCTGGCACTGGCACTTAGCTGGTACTCAGTTGAACAGAGCACCACCAATTAGGTGGTCAAAATTTTTTGGACAAATGCAGTAATGAAATGGGCACAAGTCCTAAACTTTAGATCCTAAAGTTTATGCAGTCATATGTCAGGCCCCATTTCATTCAATAACCATTTCTGAGTGCTTATCATGAGTCAGTAATCCCAAGAATGCAGAGGTGACTAAGATGCAGTCTTTACCCTCAAAAGCTCCATACAGTAGGACTACCAGCCAGCCATTCCCAGACGTACAGGTTTGGGCACACATTAGGCGTCTAATAAATACTTGTTTTAATTGAGTTCAGAAACCAAGATACATTTTAAGCTAGTCAAACTTTGGTGGCCCAAGAGCCTAGAGTAGGGTAGAGTCAGACCGTTCTGGAAACTGCTTCAGAATGACTGAGATCTTAAGTAACTAGACCCATCTTGATTATCACTACTCTAGAGACTCTAGAACCACCCAGGAGTCAAAAGTTTTTATGAGAGAAGCCCCAGAACCCAAAAGAATTATCAGTATATACCATGATAGAATTTCTAAATATGTCTATTATAAAACTCTCAAGGTTCCTGAAAGGTTAACAGATAGTATGTGGTGGAACAGTACTGAGAAAGGGGTTCAAAATAGTTGATAGGCCCCTCTACTGCAGGACTTCTCAGCACCTGTAAGCAATGTGTGATGTTCCTTTTGTGCACTGTCCTAATCTTCACAGCGATCCTACACAGTCGGTCTTACTAGTTTTCCCATTTTAGAAAGGAGCAAGCTAAAGCTAAAGCTAAAACACTAAGTAATCTGCACCAGACCACAAGGTACAGAACGGGACTCTGAAATCATGTCTTTCTGGCACCAAAGACACGTTTGTGATCATTCAAGCAGTACTGTTTTTATGATACTGGTGGCCACAAGAACGCCTCCAGAGGGACACACAACATAAAGCGTTTCCCAAACTGTGATAAGGAAATCCTTTTGAATGATCTGTGCTTGAGACTAGCTTTCCATTTTGAGAAATACTGTGGGTCAACTGAGTCAGATATATCCCACGGCAGACAGAAGGGAGGTGGAAGGCAGCTCAGAAGGAAAAGCTGGGTTATTAAAACTGAGCTCAAGGAATTATTGATAGGGACACATAATTTAAACCTCAGCTTAAAAGATACCATTTCTTTACCTCCAGATTCCTAAGTTATAGTTCATGGCTTATTTCTGTCAAATATCTGACATGGTATTACAACCCCAACATCTCCACTTAGCTAGTTCTTTAATGTTTGTTTCAAGAATTTGACTTAACCAGTTCAATTCATTTCATTAATTTTGATAAAGCATATTCACACTGGGAGTATAATTTTTAACTCGCTGTGCATTTTAATAGGCCTGCAATTTACATCTTGGGGTGACATCATTTTTCATTGTACAAGACTGACCCCACCATTGTAGGATCTAGCACCCCTGGCCCCTTTTGACTAAATTTTAATGATACTCTTCTCCAGCCCCCATTCCATCATTTTGACAAGAAACACCCCCATAATTTCTAGGGGAAAGGTATCACCCCCTGCTGAGACCCAAAGGTTTAGAATGAACCAGAAAGTTCCAAAAAAACATTAATTGAAGGATAAACACCTACCTTGACCCTGCATTCATTATTCCAGTAAACAAATCGTGATTTAATACACTAGCTTCAATCCTGCATGTATAATGTCTCATTACATTTTTCTCTATTCTGTTAATAACATGGACAGATTCAACAAACTGCTAAAACACCATTTTTGGCCAAGAGGCCTGAGCTCTCTGTACTTTGCCAACAACACCAATAAAACTGGGCAGAAGCAAGCCCAGAACTGCATGGTGGTACTGGCTTATATCTGAGGCAGCAACCACAAAACAAAAAGTATACCTGAATAGTCTATCATTTTGTCAAATTTGGTCTTTAAGAAGGGTGCTGGTTTTTTCTTTCTTTTTAAAATGATTTATTATCAAAAAGCTTGCTCTCTCTCGCTGCTGAGTCAGTTCAGCAATGCAGCTCTATCCTTTTTAGGATTATTAGGACCCAAATAATCTTAGACCAAAAACACCAACCACCACCACCACCACCACCACCACAACAACCAACTTGACTGCTGGTTCAGTAACATATTCACAGACATGTCAGGATGCATTCTGGAATACGGGGTTCATTTCTTGATTGGAATGCCAATCACCATAAAGTCTTCGGCTAGAGTCACTTCTTGGAGATCCAACACTGATTCAGCTTGCTTTTTTAGTTCTACAATCCCATCTGTTTCTCCTTCTCTAGCCAAGGCAACTGGTTTGTACCTCTGACTGAAGTGAGTCAGAACTAGCCTCTTTGCTTGGCACAACTTTGCAAATGTGGCTGCCATCTGTGGTGTGCTGTGGCCGTGCTCCTTCGCTTTGTCCATCTGTGTGTCATCTAGGGTTGCTTCGTGGATCAACAGGTCTGCCTCAAAGCACAGCTTCACTCCTCCATCACCCACAACCCCAGAACAGTCACCCAAAATGCAGATTTTTCTTCCAACAATAGGCTTTTTTAAGACATCTTGGGGAGAAATTGTAACTCCATTTTCCAGAACAACAGAAATTCCATTTTTTAGCTTCCCATAAGCAGGACCTGGTGGCACACCTAATGATGGAGGGAGATAACATCACATCATGGGAATGGAATTTATGACTTGTTAAGAGAATCTGTTTTAACAGCACAGCAAACGGAAAAGGCATCCAATTCTTTTCATAATTGTTATAAATATTTTACTACTCGTGGAATGCTAGAATATTTATACACTTTTAAAAGTTCGGTGTTGGCTGTTGATATTAGTGATGCCCTAGTACTTAAAACATCTCCCAAGCACACGTGTCAGATGAGCTTTGAGCTTTTAAGTCCCACTAAGACTAAGACCTTCTTACAATCAAGCTACCAGCTTTGATTCTCTGCTGTGAATAGAGTAACAGTTTCTGAGACTGCTTTATTGAACAAGCTCATGTTTGAGTAAACTTAATGAGTCCATTTAAATAATGACAAAGTACCTACAAACTGACTAACTTAATAAAAAATTGGTTTGAGAGGATCATTTGGATCACAAGATCAAGGAACATTTCTGACAATCATACATAATCTTCTTTGTGGACAGAGGCAGTTCCTCTTGTATTAATTATCTTATAGTCATCTAGAACAACACGTGACCATCACTTTGAACAACACCTAATAAACTGAAAGCGTTCACTAATTCCAGCATGCACCCTGTTTAAAGTTTCCCAATATAATAGTATTTCCACAGGTTTTTAGATAAGAAAAAATACCTTTGGCATAAGTCACTTCTCTTCATTATTTAGTATTTTGTTTTAGTTGGGGAAGAAGGAAGAGATTGTATAAAGAGACAAATATACAAAAGACACCATCATGCTTTTTAGGGGCTCTGCTGTGGCCATGAAAAGGAAGGCAGTGATGCTGCGGGTAGAAGGGACCTGGACGCTGCTTTGAGAGGAGTGAAGACCCCCTCATGCAAGATAGCCTGGCCTGGAGGAGTACAAAGCCTCAGAGAGGGCCCAAGTCTGTCTCTGTGTGCTAGCTCCTGCCTATGAGGAACCCAGGCGTGTGAAAACAGTTGAGGCATGGTGTTCTGAACACCAGATTAACTTAATCAAGGTTGAATGAGTAGGCAAGGTTGACAAAGAAGGAAAACCCTAAAAGTAGCTGGTTGCAGTTGCACGGCTACCAACTACAGTAAAAATTCTCAGACCTAAGAGGTCACCGAAAACATACTTCAGAAGGAAGACATGAAAACATAAAAGCCTCGACCTAAGACAACTACCACCACCCTGCCAACCAAGATAGCGAGCTGAAGGTAAGACAGACTAAAATGTGGATCCAGGGAGCTGAAGAGAAAAGGATTCACATATATCCGTGGGTTTTGGTCTGAATAGCATCTTTGGGCCCCACATATTTCCCTTAATAAACAAACCTTGAGCAAAAGACGTAAGTGGAGAAAATGTCAGTTCTAGGCCCGGGAGGCAGAAACGAAGGTCATTATGACATCTGTAGCACCTTCAGCTAACAACAGCTTAACTGATGAGGAGGTGGGAGAAAAAAAAAAACAAAAAACAAAGCAAACATCACTTACCGAGGTCTTTTAGTTTCTGTGCATTGAGTTTACCTGGGCGTTTCTTCTCCACAACTGAAAACCCAAAGGAGGGAATTCGGTGAAAGAGGCGAAATGCTTTTACAACAAACTGTTCGTCATCAACCAAAAGGTATGAGTTTTCTTCTGAGTCTAAAAGGATAGTTCTTCCTTGTCCCTCTTTGGGATGGCTGTCTGTTTTATTCACGTGCATAAATTCTTTTAGTTCTTCTGGAGGACACTGATCTGCTGTAGGCACCAGCTCGTGGACCACGTAGGGGAAGACCAACTCTGTGTGAGAGAGTTCCATGGTTCTCCAGATAAAGTCTCGAAGCCCAGCAGGGCCATAGATTTCAATAGGCTGTTTGGTGACCACAGAGCCACTCTGCAAGCTGATTGTGCAAAGGAGGCCAGGAAGGCCAAAGAAATGGTCTCCATGAAGATGTGTGATGAAGATCTTGGTAATTCTCCCTTTTGATTGAGGCAGAGAAATAAAATTTGGAATTTTTCCATAAGTAAAAACCCATGCAATGCTACTTAAAACACCAAAAGCAGCAAAATGAATTTGGAGTTCTATTTATCACCATAAATTTATTTCTTTATATTTTTGCTACATGGTTCTAGAAGCAAGAAAGACAGCCTTCATGGTTTTAATAAGATATAACTTTTTTAATGAAACATCTTCAAATTACATAGTACTGCAGTTTTAAAAGTATTTTCCTACATTATCTTCTTGCTGAAAGAAAGGAAAGAAGGGAAGAAGGCAGGCAGGCAGGCAGGCTGAATGAAAAGAAAAGAAAAGGAAAGAAAAAGAAGGGAGGGGATTGAGGGGTGAGGAGGGGAAAGGAGAGAAGAGAAGAGAAGAGAAGAGAAGAGAAGAGAAGAGAAGAGAAGAGAAAAGAAAAGGAAGTAATAGAGAAAAATAAGAAAGTGTACTAAAATAGTTCACTTAAACCAGACAGGCCTCAAATGTCAAAAGCATCTGACAGTTACAATGCCCTCTACTGCTTCCTCTGAGAATAACAAATACATACTTCCAGGAAAACAAACGCTCCCCTGGCTCCAACCTGACCAATGCTTGAACTCCAAACTACCATTTAAGGACTCGCCACACTGGACGAGAGATTAACTAACCAAGAAAAAGCCTGACTGTCTGAGTGAGTCTGAAGAGGGAGGAGAAAAAGGAAGATGATGAGGCAGGAGGGAGAAAGAAGGAGGTGGGAGAGGATAGGGGTGAAGAACCCAGAGGGGAGGTGGGCAACAAATGCTGGAATGTAGATCAGAGGGTGGATCCCCTATGGTGTTATGTAAAGGTATGGGGGCCCATCCCTTCTCTTCAGTGTGAGCTAACACAATGTCTTTTTCAGTGCATACTGGCTTAGGTTGTAACTTGACTTAGCCAATGGTAAACTGAATTTACAGTTGGTATGTACAGGATGCCACATTAGCATTTTTCTGAGATGCACCAGGCATTTTAAAATTAACAATCACAATTAACACAATTTTGGTATAACAGAGGCTTCTAGTCCTAGCTTCATGGGGAACCTATTTTGAACATTTGATACCATAAGAGAACAGGGCCAGTATACTGATACCATAAAAGAATAGGAATAGTTTATCGCAAAGTGACTTGTCCAGCAACATCAAGTCAAAAGTGTTCTCCAGGGAAGCCTTCCAGAGTTAATACACAAAACCCAGGCCCCGGTGGCAGGAACAACAGATTGGGCAGGGGCTGATTTGATATCTAGAGAATCCTGACGCACTCTAGAAGTTTCCTCAGTATGCTCCCTTTAGTTTTCTCTTTTAAGGCCTTGCTTTTACTGTCTTTAGACTTCTTGTAACCCTTTCATTCCCCCCTTCCTGCTGTCTGGGCTGCTGAAGCACCCGTAAGTGTGACCTGAGTCCTCTGCAGACAGAACTATGATGGTTACTGAGTCACGACCTCACGCTGACCTTACAACTGCAGAGTCCGACGTTCTGGGCCCTCTCCCTATCTAGCACACAACAAAGCCAACACTGAACACCAAAACAATCTGTGAGCCCAAAGGAAGTGAGACAAATTAAGTCAAAAATTTCTTCCCACAGTTATCAGTTTCAGGGAAGACAAACATTTCATTTTTTCAAGAAACTTGATTTCAGAGGGAGAAGGAATGGCAACCATAGCGATCAAAGTTAGGAGATGCTATCAAATGAAGAAAGCAGAGTACATGAATTCCCTTTCACTTGAGAACAAGGAAGTTACAGGGGTATACGTCATCCACAGAGAGGTGGAATACTAAACATCCTTTAAGTGAGGGCACGGCTATATTTACTGCCGTAGGAAAACGCCTGCAATATAATTGTTCAGTCCAAAAAAAAAGCAGGTTACACCTGGTATGATACCATTTATGCAAACTGTACACACACACACATATGCCTATACCATTAACATATCTACATCTATTAAAAAATTTACCTATAAGGGGAATTCAGGCTTTATGTTTCTGCTTTGTTTGAATTTTTACAATGAGCATGTATACCTTTCCTTTTAAAGTTTTTATTTATCTATTTAAGTAACTTCTCCACCTAACGTGGGGCTCAAACTCACCACCCTAAGATCAAGACTTATATTCGCCTCTGAGTGAGCCAGCCAGGTGCCCCGCACGTATACTTTTTATAATCATTTCATTACATTTTTGTAATACTTTTAATAATCATTTTTAAGGGAAGAAAAAGGAAGGCTTAAGCTTATTCTTTAAAATTATGAAAGAAATAGACATGACAAACCCACACTTGCTGGTCAGATGCTTGCACATGAGGACCAAGGAAGCTTAAAAGAAGTATGTTTAGATAAATAAAAAGTAATCCCTTACGAAACTCATAAAATATTATTACCCCAGGAGGACTACAAGCTGAAAGGGTTTCAACGGATCAAATAATGGTAGGTCCATATTGTGCTGAGAGTACTGGATGAACTGAGAGTACTCCATTCCAGTTTGAGAATGAGGGCTTTTGGAATGCTATAGAGTCATAGTTAATGTTCTGTGATTACCATCTCACCCTCTTCTCTGAGGCCAGGAATTTTTTTAGCCAGTAAGAATTTAGTAAACTAAAGATTCCCTTAGGGTTTATTTATTCTTTGTGAGGCTTAGCTTTGCAAAAATGTTTACTTAAGACATATATAGGGGCGCCTGGGTAGGCTCAGTGAGTTAAGCCTCAGCCTTCGGCTCAGGTCATGATCTCAGGGTCCAGGGATCGAGCCCCACTTTGGGCTCTCTGCTTGGCAGGGAACCTGCTTCCCCCTCTCTCTGCCTACTTGTGATCTCTCTCTCTGTCAGATAAATAAATAAAATCTTAAAAAAAATTTTTTAAATAATAAAACATATATAAAATATAATATATTGGAGAAAGGTATTGTAGCAAATAGACGTGAGGTGGTGGTCCATAGCCCCTACCTCTTGATGTTCATGTCCCTCTACAATTCCTTCTTCTTCAGTGTGGGTGGGACCTGTGACTTTTCTAACCAGTCAAATATGGCACAGGCATACGGTGTGATTACATTAGAAGACTCCACCCTGCTAGCAGGCTTGCTCTTGAGTTTCTTTCACCCTGGCTGGCAGTAAGGGATCAAACTACCATGAAGCAAACGCACATGATCAAGAACCAGAGGCCTCTAGGAGCTGTGCCAGTCTTGGTCCTACAACTATAAGGATTCTGCCAACAACCCTAGTGAGCTCTGAAGCAGATTCTCCCCCAGTTGAGCCTCTAATGAGATCTCAGCCCTGGCCAAACATGGACTGCAACCCAGTGAGACCCTGAAGCAGAGAACCCAGCCAACCCAGGCCCAAACTCCCTGACCCACAGAAACTATGGATAATAAATGCAAGTAAGACACTAAATTTGTAATCTGATATGCAGCACTGATAAGTGGTACAGGTATTAAATAAAAAGACTATCCCCACACCCAAACCTCTGGCACCCACACTTAACAGTTTCTTGTTCCGTTTTCATCACCCCACCCACTCAATCCCTACTGTCTAAAATGTGAAAGACTACAGCCTCCACTCTTATAGGTAAATTTTCTATAGATGTAGATATGTTAATGGTATAGGTATATTTGTGTGTGTGCGCGTGTGTGTGTGTACAATGTGCATCCCTACTTTTCTCACCAGAGAAAACTTCTAATCATCAGTTAGATCCTAGCTCTACATTACAATTTCTGGGATGCTTTCTCCAAACACACAGCTGATGCCCCCACCCTTTGGGCTCCAACAGTATTTAGAAAATAGTTCCACTGTTCTCTTTATCACATTACATTATGTCTATTCACATACCAACTTCCACCACTAGACTAAGAGATCCTTAGATGTTAGAACTAACTTTATTTTAGTCATCAATGCCACACACTGTAATGAATCACAGGAATAATTTCAATAACTATCATTTATCAAGACCTAGTAAGTGAGAAGCACATACTAAGTGCTGAATACCTTACTCATGCATCAAGTGAAGAGTTGTTTATTAGACATCTACTAGGTATACACACAATCCTTGAGCTTACTCTATCATACAGGGGAATACATAATAAACACAGAAACAACTGTTTAAATAACTTTCTTAGATACTGATGCTAAGAAATCAATAAAAATAGCACAAAGAAGTAGAATACCTGGGATGAACAAGGAATAACTTAACCCCAGAGGTTCAGGAGATGGCATTTGAACTAAGATTTGCTAATGAGAGACAAGCACACAGAGAAGGGATTATTACATATAACTCTTACAACATCCCTTCTAAGTTGAGTTTTTATCTTCACTTTCAAGATGAGGAAAATAAAGCTTAAGTTTGTTGATCTGCTAAGGCTATAAGCCAAGACACAGCTGGGACTGCAACCCAGGTTGGTCTGACTCTGAGCCAAGGCTTTGTACCACTGCATTCCCTGGCCTGGTGGAGTACTCTGGTGGGCCTTTGCTTACACCACTGCCTCTGGCTGGCATGCTCATCTTCTCCCCAGCCCAACGAGTCCCTCCTCCTCCAATAACTCAAGGGTCACCTTCTTTGAGACACCTACCCTGATAACCACACATGAAAAAGAACATCTCACTCTCCTAAGCATCTAATGCTCTTTATAACCTCTTGTGATACTTATAACTATCTCCTGGTGGAAATAAGTGTGTACACTGCTCCTCTACTTCTGGAGTATCCATGTAATATGCCTCACGTATCCCACTCCATCCTCCACCCCCAAACTTATATAAATCCTTGCTCTCAACATTTACAGGAAGAACAAAAACTAAATAAACAAAGTTCAGTGGATGTGGCTGGATGCCTAAGGGCCTTGCAAATCTGGCCAGGGCTCCAGCACTGAGGTGGGAATGCAACTCTTGGGGCTGTTTCTGAGCAAAAGGCCCAAGGAGAGCCAAGACAATGAATAACAAATAGTCTTAATGAGATAGCTGAAAGCACACTAACCTGCTTTAAGTTGGCTTTTCATAAGCTGTGTCTGCGTCCCCTCCCCACAGTCAAAGAGCCAGCACTCGCCCTCACACCGAAGGACCAGAGCAGAGGCACCCCGGGTTGGGGAAGGGTATGCTGCACCCGTACCCAGAAATGTCACATCCATAGACATCTTCCACCCTGCAATGAAAAGATCATTCAGGGATTATTACACAACACTGCTCAAAATCACAAAAAACATGTTCTTTTGAGATTTACTGTTATTTATGTTATCTGTATTATTTATAAATTATTCAGAAGAGACTGGATTTTTGTTCTCTAATAGTTTCCCAAAGAAACACCAAGTAAGATTCTAATAATTCTTAGTGGGTTAAAACCACAAGTTGCCAAACCTTAAATGACTGCTCACACACACACAAAAACAAGTTAAAAAACTGTCAAATCCAGTCAATTAAAAACTATATTTGAACACAACTATTTAATATTCTGGAAAAGGTAAAACTACGGAGATAATAAAAACACCAATGGTTGACAGTGGTTTGGGGAGGAGGAAGAATGAATAGGTGAAGCACAGGGGAAAAGGTATTCTCGTATTACTAGTGGTGGAGGTATACACTGCTTTTGTGTTTTGGGAAAGCAAGCTGGCAATATACATTACCAAAAATAATGCTAAAAACAACATGTTTTAACCCACAATCCCATTTTTGAGAATCTACCCTACAGAAATAAAGGACCTATGTACAGTGATGTTTCTGGTGGTACTTTTAAGGTGGCTAAAATTTGGAAGCCATCTGAATATATTTCAATAGGGAAATGACTGAATATTTTATTGTACATTCAGAACTATTTGTTCAGCACTTAAGTCAGGTCTATAACTCTTGTCCTGGAGGGATGACAATAATAAAAGGTATAGATGGCTATAGCATGATCTCATTTTTAAAATGCCAGGAACCTCTGCATTTACATAAGACAGAGAAGGTCTGTGTGGAAGGATATACACCATACTGTTAATATTGGTTATCTCAGGGGTGATTAAAATGGTGATGGTGGGGAATGGTTTTCTTTTAAATCTTTGGATTGGTTTTGGTTGCAATGAAAAGCATTTGATGTCTTTATTTTCAATGTATTTTATATTTAATTTATTTAATATTGATTATTTAAAAGAAATGTGTCATAAGGCTGAACATACTTTTCTAACTACATATCACCTAATCTTTCTTACCATTTGGAGATACAATCAGCCCTCCTACCCTCTCACCCCACACACACTTCACACATTCAGATGGTATATCTCTCCAACTCATGCACAGGTTTTAGGTAATTGCTAGTGTCCCTTCCATGTGTTACTCCACACTTTCACTTCCAAGATCAAGCCTTCCTCTGATAATTAGGTAATTTAATTTGCAGAGGCTTTCCGGCTGGATTGCAGTTTGCAACAGAGGTGAGAATAACAGAATGAAGAAAGTTAAACATTTTAAAAGCTAATAAATGCAGAAGGAATAATAAAATATAATCACTTTGCAATCCTTAACAAATAATGGATCTAGGCCACTGGTACAGAACCCTTGAGCGTATTAGAATTACCTGGAGAGCTTTTAAACCATATCAATAATTGGGTTCCATCCCAGAACAATTAAAAAGGAATTCTGCAAGTAAGACATGTGTTTTGTATTAAAAAAAAAAAAAAATTCTTCCCCTGTGATTCTAATGTGCAGTCAGGTTTGAGAATCACTTAGTGAAAGATTAATGGAGAACTACAAAGAATAGATCAGACTGACCTAAATTCACTAGTCAAGTAGTCAATCTTAAAAAAAAAAAAAAATTTTTTATGAAAAATTTCAAACACAAAAGTAGAGAGATTAGTGTAATACATTACCATATAACCATCACCAAGCTTCAACAATTATCAACTACTCATGGACAATCTTGTTTGGTCTACATCCCCCAGCAATTATCCAAGAATACCTGATTAAGTGGTATTTGGTACTTCCATTAGGAAGTTCATGCTGTCTGGCTGTCTCTCTCTTTCTGATGTTAACAGCCACTAACGTTCATTGCCAGGATTCACTATTTCATTAGAGGCTGCCAAAAGGTGAAATAGAACTACCCTATGACCCAGCAATTGCACTACTGGGTATTTACCCTAAAGATACAAACGTAGTGATCCGAAGGGGCACGTGCACCCGAATGTTTATAGCAGCAATGTCTACAATCGCCAAACTATGGAAAGAGCCTAGGTGTCCATCAACAGATGAATGGATAAAGAAGATGTGGTATATATACACGATGGAAT